>JBBPBX010018620.1:13876-38150 GCA_038048925.1 Garcialebias charrua | reverse complement strand
AAGAAAGAAAGAAAGAAAGAAAGAAAGAAAGAAAGAAAGAAAGAAAGAAAGAAAGAAAGAAAGAAAGAAAGAAAGAAAAAGAAAGAAAGAAAGAAAGAAAGAAAGAAAGAAAGAAAGAAAGAAAGAAAGAAAGAAAGAAAGAAAGAAAGAAAAAGAAAGAAAGAAAGAAAGAAAGAAAGAAAGAAAGAAAGAAAGAAAGAAAGAAAGAAAGAAAGAAAGAAAGAAAGAAAGAAAGAAAGAAAGAAAGAAAGAAAGAAAGAAAGAAAGAAAGAAAGAAAGAAAGAAAGAAAGCTGTTTTTTTTTGGAGGGGGGGGGCGTCTAGGTTTGGGTTCTGTATATTGCATTTATGATTCAATGCAACAAAATAAACAAATGTAAAAGGTAACAGAACATTGTAATGGTTTATTTACAGGCCCCTGAGCTGCTGGCCTTTGGTAACTGTGGCCCCTGAGAAGTTTAGTTGAATGGACCTGACCTAAAGCCTTTGTTCACATTAAGTAACGAGTAAAATAATGGTGGGGTGTGGGGAACCTGCAGTTTGCTAACGATCAAGAGGAGAAACCAAAAGTCTGACTGACAACCTTTTGAAAATCTTTCTATTACACCAAACATCTTTTTTGTTTTGAATGTGGAATTTTATAAAGAAGAAAAATACAGTACTCTTCTTCTTTTGGCTGTTCCATTCCTCAGGGTGCCACAGCAAACTAACTTGCATGAAGACATGGTAATTGTTTTTATGCCAGAGTCCCTTCCTGACACAACCACAGACCACCAAGCTACCACAGCCAAACATAGGACACAAAAGTTCAAAGTAAACATATTATGTTGCAAAAAAAACAGTCAAATAAGGATAAAGTACTTTTCTTTTTTGATTTGTTGAATCAGTGGGTTGATTATAATTCAATTTAAAATGTTGGGTAAGTTCATGTGAGGAAATCCAACAGTTTTTCATTGTTTATGTAGTTTGTTTAAAAAAAAAAAAAAAGTTTTCTTTAAGCTGATGTGCATTACTGATCAACAAAAATAAAATAAAATCTTTAGATACAGACATTGTGGCACAGAGGTAAACAGACATGTTCACATACATTTGTGTCTCACAAATGAGTAATTTTAGATTTTATTGATACAACACTAATAAGATAAAACGGGAGAGCATGTAATGTGCAAAACAGCATTATTTTTTTCTTTTAAAAACAACCCACAACACTTCATCTCTTGAGGTCTTGTGACTTTTATTGTATATGGTAAAAAAAAAACAAGATTTGCAATCTTCTTCAACAAATGTTGAGACAGTGAAGAGTTTATAATTTGGATGACTTGTAAAGACACAATATTTTTTAATATTGTTGTCTTGTTTGATTGGTTTTCCTTCATCTACAGTACCGTACTTTTATTTCTTGAGTAAAGTCTGGTAATATGCAGAAACATAGAAGATTTATTTCCAGATTTCTCACAAAGTCTGTTTTAAAAAAGTAAAATTAAACACAATCCATCCATCCATCCATACATCCATCCATCCATCCATACATACATCCATACATTAGGGCTTTAACAGACTACTCGAGTAATCGACAGATCGATTACTTGGACCTCTATCGAGTTTTTTAATTTCAAGCCGAGTAGTCGTAGTGACGTCATCACGTTGCAGTTACAGAACAGAAAATGAATCAACTTCCTGTTTGGAGCGCGTTGCGAACCGATGTTACACCATATTCTGTGACCACTGTGTATTGTGATCGTATGGGGCGGTGTTGCATGAACTGTTGCAGGTCACAGAATATGATGCAACACCGGGTTCAATGACCGAACCAGAACCAGCTTCCCCGGACGTTGTTTCACAAATAAAAGGCAAAAAATATAAATCTCTAAACCTACAAAAACCTATTAATCGCTAATATATATTAATATCTAAGACTAAACCTAATGTGCAGCACCACAGGAGGTGGTGCGGGGTGGTCAACCACCCCACTGTTTTTAGTTTTGTTTTTGACGTGCCGCACATGTTTTTTCTCTTTTGCAGCTTAATAATAATAACTAACAGTTTTGGGTTTCCTGTGACATATTTGCTGTAAGATAAATGGTAGGAGCAGAATTTTTTTTTTTTGCGGTTTTAATTAGTTAATTATTTTTTGCATCTTGAGATCCTATGACATCATCAACTACTCGAGCACTACTCGAGTATTATTAAGTTAATGTCAAGTTTTAAAATTATGTACTCGTTCAACCCCTAACATCCATACATCCACAGTATCCATCCATCAATCCATACAAAGTATCCATTCATCCATTCATTTATATATACAAAGTATCCATCCATCCATCAATCTATATATATATATATATATATATATATATATATACACAAAGTATCCATCCATCCATCCATCCATACAAAGTATCCATCCATCCATCCATCCATCCATCTATATATACAAAGTATCCATCATCCATCTATATATACAAAGTATCCACCCATCCATCCATACAAAGTATCCATCCATCCATCCATACAAAGTATCCATCCATCCATCCATACAAAGTATCCATCCATCCATCCATCTATATCTGGTGGTGGTTGGGTTAAATGCAGAGACCAATTTCGTCTGTCAAGTATGGGAACATACACAGATGACAAAAATGTGACATTTATTATTATTTTATATACAAAGTATCCATCCATCCATCCATCATATACAACGTATCCATCCATCCATATATACAAAGTATCCATCCAGCCATCCATATATACAAAGTATCCATCCATCCATCCATCCATCCATATATACAAAGTATCCATCCATCCATCCATATATACAAAGTATCCATCCATATATACAAAGTATCCATCCATCCATCCATATATACAAAGTATCCATCCATCCATCCATATATACAAAGTATCCATCCATCCATATATACAAAGTATCCATCCATCCATCCATATATACAAAGTATCCATCCATCCATCCACCCATATATACAAAGTATCCATCCATCCATCCATCCATATATACAAAGTATCCATCCATCCATCCATCTATATATACAAAGTATCCATCCATCCATCCATCTATATATACAAAGTATCCATCCATCCATCCACCCATATATACAAAGTATCCATCCATCCATCCATCCATATATACAAAGTATCCATCCATCCATCCATCCATATATACAAAGTATCCATCCATCCATCCATCTATATATACAAAGTATCCATCCATCCATCCATCTATATATACAAAGTATCCATCCATCCATCCATCTATATATACAAAGTATCCATCCATCCAGCCATCTATATATACAAAGTATCATCCATCCATCCATCTATATATACAAAGTATCCATCCATCCATCCATCCATCTATATATACAAAGTATCCATCCATCCATCATCCATCTATATATACAAAGTATCCATCCATCCATCCATCCATCTATATATACAAAGTATCCACCCATCCATCCATCCATCCATCTATATATACAAAGTATCCACCCATCCATCCATCCATCCATCTATATATACAAAGTATCCATCCATCCATCCATCCATCTATATATACAAAGTATCCATCCATCCATCCATCCATCTATATATACAAAGTATCCATCCATCCATCCATCTATATATACAAAGTATCCATCCATCCATCCATCTATATATACAAAGTATCCATCCATCCATCCATCTATATATACAAAGTATCCATCCATCCATCCACCCATATATACAAAGTATCCATCCATCCATCCATCCATATATACAAAGTATCCATCCATCCATCCATCCATATATACAAAGTATCCATCCATCCATCCATCCATTATATATACAAAGTATCCATCCATCCATCCATCCATCTATATATACAAAGTATCCATCCATCCATCCATCTATATATACAAAGTATCCATCCATCCATCCATCTATATATACAAAGTATCCATCCATCCATCCATCCATCCATCTATATATACAAAGTATCCATCCATCCATCATCCATCTACAAGCCCAAAACCAGAAAAGTTGGCACGTTGTGGAAATCGCAAATAAAAACAGAATACAATGACTTGCAAATCTTTTTCAACCTATATTCAATTGAACACACTGCAAAGACCACATACTTAACGTTCGAACTGGTAAACTTTGTTATTTTTTGCAATTATTAGCTCATTTGGAATTTGATGCCTGCAACATGTTTCAAAAAAGCTGGCACAAGTGACAAAGAAGACAGAGAAATTTGAGGAATGCTCATCAAACACTTATTTGGAATATCCCACAGGTGAACATGCAAATTGGGAACAGGTGGGTGCCATGATTGGGTATAAAAGCAGCTTCCTTGACATGCTCAGTCATCCACATAGAAGGATGGGGCGAGGGTCACCACTCTGTGAACAAATGCGTGGGCAAATTGTCGAACAGTTCAAGAACAACTTTTCTCAACGAGCTATTGCAAGGAATTTAGGAATTTCACCATCTACGGTCCGTAATATCATCAAAAGGTTCAGAGAATCTGGAGAAATCACTACACGTAAGGGGCAAGGCCGAAAACCAACATTGAATGCCCGTGACCTTCGATCCCTCAGGCGGTACTGCATCAAAAACCGACATCAGTGTGTAAAAGATATCACCACATGGGCTCAGGAATACTTCAGAAAACCACTGTCAGTAACTACAGTTCGTCGCTACATCTGTAAGTGCAAGTTAAAGCTCTACTATGCAAAGCAAAAGCCATTCATCAACAAGATCCAGAAACGCCGCCGGCTTTGCTGGGCCCGAGCTCATCTGAGATGGACTGATGCAAAGTGGAAAAGTGTTCTGTGGTCTGATGAGTCCACATTTCAAATTGTCTTTGGAAACTGTGGACGTCGTGTCTTACGGACCAAAGAGGAAAAGAACCATCAGGACTGTTATAGGCGCAAAGTTCAAAAGCCAGCATCTGTGATGGTATGGGGGTGCATTAGTGCCCAAGGCATGGGTAACTTACACATCTGTGAAGGCACCATTAATGCTGAAAGGTACATACAGGTTTTGGAGCAACATATGCTGCCATCCAAGCGACGTCTTTTTCATGGACGCCCCAGCTTATTTCAGCAAGACAATGCCAAGCCACATTCTGCACGTGTTACAACAGCGTGGCTTCGTAGCAAAAGAGTGCGGGTCCTCCCCTGGCCTGCCTGCAGTCCAGACCTGTCCCCCATTGAAAATGTGTGGCGCATTATGAAACGTAAAATACGACAACGGAGACCCCGGACTGTTGAACAACTTAAGCTGTACATCAAGCAAGAATGGGGAAGAATTCCACCTGAAAAGCTTCAAAAATTGGTCTCCTCAGTTCCCAAACGTTTACTGAGTGTTGTTAAAAGGAAAGGCGATGTAACACAGTGGTAAATATGTCCCTGTGCCAACTTTTTTGCAATGTGTTGCTGCCATTGAATTCTAAGTTAATGGTTATTTGCAAAACAAAATAAAGTTTCTCCGTTCGAACATTAAATATATTGTCTTTGCATTCTATTCAGTTGAATATGGGTTGAAAAAGATTTGCAAGTCATTGTATTCTGTTTTTATTTGCGATTTGCACAACGTGCCAACTTTTCTGGTTTTGGGCTTGTATATATACAAAGTATCCACCCATCCATCCATCCATCTATATATACAAAGTATCCACCCATCCATCCATCCATCCATCCATCTATATATACAAAGTATCCATCCATCCATCCATCCATCCATCTATATATACAAAGTATCCATCCATCCATCCATCCATCTATATATACAAAGTATCCATCCATCCATCCATCCATCCATCTATATATACAAAGTATCCATCCATCCATCCATCTATATATTCAAAGTATCCATCCATCCATCCATCCATCTATATATTCAAAGTATCCATCCATCCATCCATCCATCCATCTACAGTATCTGTCCATCTCTATATCTACACTGCAAAAAAAATAAAAAAAATAAAAGGGAACACCTAAACAAAACAACGCAACTCCAAATCGTCACACCTTTGTGGAATCAATGTCACCAGTTAGGTAGTAACACTTACTGTGAATCAATTTCACATCCTGCTGTGTAAATGAAACACACAACAGGTGGAATGAGAGGCAATTAGCAAGACAACCCCTATAAAAAAAAAAGTGGTTCTGCAGGCGGTGACCACATGTCATTTCTGTTCTCGTTCTTGCTGGTTGAACTTTTAGTCACTTTTGTATTTAGTCAGTGCTATGGCACTAGAGGCATCATGAGTGGGCGGCCGTGGCGTAGTGGTAAGGGCAGTCGTCTCCCGATCGGAAAGTTGGCGGTTCGACTCCCGGGACCCGCACCATGTGTCGTTGTGTCCTTGGGCAAGACACTTAACCCTGAGTTGCTCCCGGTAGGACTGGAAAGCACCTTGCATGGTAGTCTGCCGCCACCGGTTTATGAATGTGTGTAGCATTCAATATATGTGTAGCACTTTGAGATTTTCAGTAATGAAAAGTGCGTTATAAATTGAATTAATTATTATTATTATTATTATTATCATGATGTTTTTTTGTTTGTTTTTTACAGCCCACAGAAGTTACTCAAGTAGTGCAATCCAAGATAGAACATCAATGTGAGTGGTGGCAAGCCGATTTGCGGTGTCTCTCAGCTCCAGAGCATGGAATAGGTACCAGGAGACAGGCCAGTACACCAGGAGACATGGAGGGGGCCGTAGGAGGGCTACAACCCAGCAGCAGGACCGCTACCTCGTCCTTTGTGCAAAGAGGAACAGGAGGTCTCCTGCCAGGGCCCTACAAAATGACCTCGAGCAGGCCACTAATGTGCATGTTTCCACTCAAACTGTCAGAAACAGACATCCACATATAGGGCCTGTGCTTACAGCCCAACACCGTGCGGGAAGATTGGCGTTTGCTAGGGAACATCAAAATTGGCAGATTTGCCATTGGCACCCTGTGCTCTTCACTGATGAAAGCAGGTTCACACTGAGCACATGTGACAGACGTGACAGAGTCTGGAGACACTATGGAGAACATTCTGCTGCCTGTAACATCCTCCAGCATGACCGGTTTGGTGGTGGGTCAGTCATGGTGTGGGGAGGCATTTCTTTGGATGGTCGCACGTGCTAGCATGTGCTAGCCAGAGGTTCCCTGACTGCCATAAGGTATCGGGATGAGATCCTCAGACCCATTGTGAGAGCATATCTGGTACAGAGGGCCCTGGGTTCCTTCCTATGCATGACAATGCTAGGCCTCATGTGGCTGAAGTGTGTCAGCAGTTCTTGCATGATGAGGGCATTGTTGTTATGGACTGCCCTGCCCGTTCCCCAGACCTGAATCCAATTGACCACATCTGAGACATCATGTTTCGGTCAATCCGCCAAGGCCACATCACACCACAGACTGTTCAGGAGCTAACTGATGCTCTAATACAGGTATGGGAAAAGATCCCTCAGGAGAACATCCATCAAGAGCATGCTCAGACATTGATGAGAGGTTATACAGGCATGTGGAGGCCACACACACTACTGAGCCTCATTTAGACTAGCCTTGAGGAACATTCACTGATACTGAATCAGTCTGTCATGTTATTTTCTACTTTCATATTGAGTATGAATCCAAATCCTGATTTCCTTTGTGTAATAATTTTGATTTACTTTCTTCTCAATAAATTCCACTGTGCTAATAATAAAGTTTGTCAATGAGAATATTTCATTAATTGAGGTCTAGGATGTGTTATTTTAGTGTTCCCTTTAATTTTGTGAGCAGTGTATATAAGGATTCGCTGCAGAAATGAAAAGCGCACAGAACTGCCAACATATCCTTGAAACCTAATTTTTAGTCAATTGCTTTTATTTCTTTACGTTTTCTTTTTTTGGATGATTGAAACTGGCTGTGGAATGGGTACTTCAGGACATTTTGGCTCCTTAAACAAAGTGATGGGTTCCGTGCTTGCTAACAGTAAATGCTTTGACTGCGTTAAAAGGTAATTTTTCACTTTTTTTTATTAGGGCAACAAGAATTTATACCATTTAGCTTAAGTTATAATGAAGTATCAACTTTGAAAGTATAACATAATTAAATTAAATAATCAACAAAGTTGCAAATGTCACGACAATTTTGCAGATAATGTAAATACCATTTTTGAAGGCTTTTGTGAATGATAGTGATGATGTGCTAAAATCACTGTGCAACCCTAATTTCATAAAACTAAACCAATTGTCACTACTGTTGTCAAAAGGCCTACACAGGAAAATAAATAAATAAACACTGTAGCAAAATCTGCATCAAAGTATTCTCATAGCGCACGACCTTATAAAGGCACATTTACATATCGGTTTATTCTGCTTCTGCTTTGCTTTTCACCTTTTTTTCTTTTGAGTTTTCAGTAGATTTCACCTGCTTATGTTCCCACCTTTCTGCCTGTTCTTTCTTAATAACCCTTTACATTTGAGAAGATAGGTTGCACTTATACTCACACATACATAAACACACACGCACACACACACACTTATGACGAATCTTGCAGGATATTTGTTATGACTGGGCTGACTGAGCCATTAGTTATAGGAGGCAGTGCTGGGAAAGGGGAGGGATACAAATGTGTAATAATGCCTCAACCATAGAATTTCAATCAGCCACTGTGTGTGTGTATGCGTGTGTGTGCACACACACGTGTGTTTTGGCTCGTTTGATCACACAAGTGACACCAGTGTAGAGCACACAGACAGTTTTCTTTTGTTTGCTACAACAGATGGTGCTTTACTTTAAACTAAGGCTCACCTGTAAGAGATTTTATTTTTATTTAGTTATTGTTTTCCACCCCAGAAACTTACAATTCGAGTATATATTTATTTTGTTGCAACTTTTTTTTACACATAGTAGTTTTAAAAAAAATTGAACAAATGTAATTTGCTTTTTCTTTTCAATGGAGGTCAATAAAAAAAATTAAAAAACCTAAACATTCCTGTAAAAATGTCCTAAATGTACGGTCTGGTTGATATTAAAGAGAGTGAGATCTCACATGCATCATTTAAATAAATTAACTGTCTGAGTTCATCACCACTTGTCCCAAATCAAACACGTTTATTCCTAGCTTTACCACTATCATACCTGGGCAACTAAAAACAAAGATGAAATAAAGCAGCTTTTGCCTGATGTAGATGACAAAAAAGCAAGAGGACTTAAAACTTTCTGAAATATTTAATGGTCAAAGCTTTGAAAGTCTAACTGTGAATGGGTTGAGTGCACTGTGTGTACACAAGACCTGCTGTGTACTCTTCAGTTACCAGTTGTAGGCCATCCAGTCTGATATTTATTACTATTGATCTAGCTGGTCCTGGCTGGAGAGTTTTGTTCGGCTGACTTGAGGTTCTGACCTCAATTAAGTTATGAATTTCTATCTGATAGACTGAGAGTGCTTGGGGCCTGCTATGGCCGAGCTCCGATGCTGGGTTAATTAGAATTAGCAGTGCTGTGAGTCGCTCTCCCCGCCTCATGGATCATGTTGTTTTAATACAAAGTAGGGAATAAGGCAGGGAGGAGTTGGACTGAAGGGGACTGAAGTGTATGTGGGGAGTGGGGGTGTCAGGGGAGAGTGATGAGGTAAAGAGAGACAGAAATGCAAAAAACAAGCAGCAAGTTGAGTAAAATGCATGTAATACACAGACATACATTTTTTTCTCCTTTTGCCTCCTTTCTTGTCAGACATTAATGTTTCTCTCCTTCCTTCCTTCCTTCCTTCCTGGCATTGTG
Organism: Garcialebias charrua; assembly: GCA_038048925.1. Classification (NCBI taxonomy): domain Eukaryota; kingdom Metazoa; phylum Chordata; class Actinopteri; order Cyprinodontiformes; family Rivulidae; genus Garcialebias; species Garcialebias charrua. Next base: position 28,391 of record JBBPBX010018620.1, on the reverse strand, counting down.
TTTGTGTTGGGATAACCTGTCTCTCACCTGTTCGTCCTCTTTGTGAACCTAAGCCTCCCTCTATCACATAACCTCTTAGTAATCACAGACTAATTCAGACATTATGAAAGTGTACTCTGGGCCATTCCTGGTCTTTGTTATTGTCCTTCTGCACCAAAGCCAGACCTTTCTAACTCCACTTCCCCTGAATAGACATGCACTATCTGTAAATGCTCATTTCCACAGCAACTTGAGGGGTTGTTGGTAAGGCTAGAAGAGGATTTAGGACTTCCAGCTGAAAAACAAAAGTAGTGTGTGGGAACTGAATGTTATCTGCAGGTTAAGGATTATGGCATCTGGACAGATATGACCACCAAGAGAGCACACAAAAAACACATTATTTTAGAGGATACTCCATTAACACAATGCCATCATGAAAATTCTGACTCCATCTCTTACCTTAGACCTAATTAAACCCAACTCTAATCTTTAATCCAACTTTAAAGAAGTTCCACACTAGTATTGTTTCAGACCACTTTTAAGCTTCGATTGTGACACATTTGAAATGCCAATATTTTAATCAGATTTAAATCTTGAGTCAACATTTATTTAAATATTTCTGTTCAAAGTAGCAATATACTGTAATGTGTACAATTTTACTTTTTGGCCAAGATATTCTGTTGAGGGTTTGTGAGATGCAGCCTCCTTCAGTTAGTTTTGTAAATGGCTTTATTTGGACTTGGTGGCAGCTGATCACTGGGCAACTTTGCATGACAAATGCACATCTTCATTCTCCAAACTGAGATTGTTCTGCAACTACTGCAGATAAGAACACAATTTTAACTCCTTTCGTAAAATATTGATTTTCATTCCCAGTGTCCATTTCCCAACCTGATCAGCAATGACATTCTTTTGCCGTTCAACCACTGGCTCTCCAGGTCGTGTCCTGAAAACAATGTGGGCTATATAGCTAACTGGAGTGCATTTTGGAGAAAACCTTTTCTGATGTGGAGAAATGGCATCCATCCCACTTGGGGTGGACACACTCTTCTTTCTAGAAATTTGGCCAATTTGTTAGTCCTCCAAATGATTGACAGCTCATGGTCCAGTCCAGGAAGCAGATCTGTAGTCTTACACACTTCTCTGCTTTTTCTCCTCTGTTACTCACCCAAACCCCCATTGAAACAGTGCCAGCTCACCCATGTCCTGAATTAAATAAACCAAAAATCATCTCTACAAAAATAAATCATCCATTCCATCCATTATCTTTACCTGCTTCTTTATTTTCGGGTCGTGGGGGTCACTGGTGTCCATGTCCAGCTATCACTGTGCGAAAGGCGGGGTACACCCTGGACAGGTCACAAGTCCATCACAGGAACACACATGAGACAAACAACCATTCACTCTCTCACTCTGACCTAGGGACAATTTAGAGTTACAAATCAGCTTAACATGCATGGAAACCAGAATACCTGGAGAAAACCCATGCATGCACAGAGAGAACATGCACACTCCACCCAGAAAGGCCCCCGGACTGGGATTTGAACCGGGGGAACTTGCGCACTGAGTGGCAGAAGCTCTACCAACTGAGCCATCGTGCTGCCCAGAATAAATCATATGAATCTTATTAAAAATAGTTCCTTTATCAAAACAAAAGAAAAAATAATTAAATGCAGATTACTGAACATCAGATCTCTTTTCTCCAAGTCTCTGTTAGTTAATGTTCTGATAACTGATCTGCATCCACTCCGGCTAATTATTAAAAATGTTATGTTCCTAGAACAACAGGTTGAAGTGGAGGAGTAGTTGCTATCTTTCAGTCAGGATTAATGATTCATGCTAAACCAATTATTAGTTATAATTTTTCAGTCCTTGTCCCTTAATCTTTCTCATCCAAAACAGACATCAGAAAAGCCTTTTTTTACTTGTTATATATCGTCCACCAGGCCCTAATACTCAGTTTTTGTCTGAATTCTCAAATTTTTGGTCTGACTTATTAATGAATACTGATAAAGTCATAATAGCGTGGGATTTAAATATTCATGTATATGTTTAAAGTGATAGCTTAAGCATAGCCTTTAATAATTTAATAAGAGTCAATTGGTTTAAGTTAAATGTCCACACATCCACTCATTCTCATCATCACATTCTTGATCTGGTTCTGATATATGATAGAGTGTAAGTATTTCCTCAAAATCCTGCTCTGTCTGACCATTTTTAATAACCTTTGAGTTGACATTGACTACACAGCCACTGAGTTTCATTATAGCACAAACACATAAATACATAATACATAAATCATTATATTACAGACATTAAAATATGACAACATACGAAGAATCAGAATCTAAAATATATAATGTTGAAGATGTGATTGATACAGTTTTTTCCAGTTACAATATAAAAGATTGTGAATATTACAATGAAGAGCTGTTTAATGACATCAATATATGACAAATGGAGGTCTTATTAGTCACTTCAATAGTAGAAGTATAAATGCAAATATAGCCAAAATAACAGATTATTTAAAACAATTAAACAGAACTGTTACTTTAATAGCACTGCAGAGACATGGCTCAATGATGAAAACACAAATAATGTTCACAACGAAGGGTAAGAATTATATCATATGAACAGAAACAATAAAAGGGGTGGTGGAATGGGTCTATTTGTTAATAATGAAATGAAATGTAAATTAATTAGTGAAATGTCAATAATTATTGATAATATTATGGAAATGATAAAAATAGAAATAATAAACAAGAATGAAAAACATTAATAATAAGTTGTGTACAGGTATATAGATGACCAGGATCAAATACTGTATAGTTATTCACCGATAAAAGCACGGAGCTATTGGAAAATAGTTTTAATAAAAAAGTTTTTTGTGTGAAGACTTATTTCCCAGATCAATATTAAAAACAGATTCAAATAACATCAGTACATTTATAAATTCAATGTATAGTTTAAATCTTTTTCCGTTAATATCAAAACCAACAAGAATTACAACTCATAGTGCCACAATAATTGATAATATCTTCAAAAATATAACAAATGGTGATGTGATTGGTGGTATTTAACGACTGATTTAAGTGATCATTTACCAATTTTCACAATCTATAAAAATGATCAAAGCATTACAAAAGCAGTTACAATTAAGAAAAAAAAAACCATAAAAAAAGCTTTGGATAAATTAAAAAATGATTTAGATAAACAAAACTGGAAGGACGTGTATGTTAATGATGTGAACAGATTAGGGCTGGGCGATATGGAAAAAATCATATATCATGATATGGACTTTTTTATATCACGATAACGATATACAGGGAACCCCCGACCTACGAACGAGTTTGGGACCTAAGAACCGTTCGCAGCTCGATCCGTTCGTAGGTAGGGGGTGAAAATTATATTAAAAAAAAAAATTATTCATTCATTCATTCATTCAACCTTTATTTATCATGCTAACGGAGCGCGCGCACACATTTAAGCATGTAAAGTAGTGTACTGTAATGTTAAACATTGCTATTCACATTTACAGAATAAATAAAAATATATTTTCTTACTTTGAGATGGTCAAAGCCGACATAGGTTGCCATGCGTTGATTGTTTTCGGGCCAAGCAGCGCGGGGGCCGGCAAGCCACCGCAGCTGCTCCAGACCTGTGTTAGCTAGCTGGCTAGCTTCTGCTAGCCAAGCCATGAGCTAGTGTTGGAGCGGCGGCGCGATCAATCTGCAGCTGCTGCTCCAGCCGCTGCTCCAGCCTGAGACGTCCACAGAGCTATTCCAGCTAGTAATTAATCCATATGATGCGATCCTGGTCACCAGTGTTCAAAAGGCCGGCTCCCGTGTTAGCTCCAGTGTTAGCTCTGGAGCTAGCCAGGCCGGAGGTGTAGCCAGGCCGGCCGGAGGTGTTCGCACGGCGGCCTGGCACGATCGGCGATAAATCCGCTGCTGCCTGAGACATCCACAAAGTTCACAGAGACGTTTCCAGCTAGTAATTAATCCATATGAAGCCATCCTGGTCACCAGTCTTCGTCCGGCTCTCGGCAGCTAACCTAAGATGGCGTCCGGTGTTCTACATTAATTTGTGACCGGAGACCCCAGTGACTGAACCTAAAATAGCGTCCGGTGTTCTACATTAATTTGTGACCGTGTAAACTGAAGACCTACTTCCTGTTGCCCAAGATTGCTCAAAAATTGCTCAAAAATGATCAGAAATGATCTTTTTTATCATAATTATTATTTATAAAGCCTTTAAAACAACCAGAGCTGCAACAAAGTGATGTACACATGAAATTAAGAACATTTAAACACAAAAAAAAAAAAAAATTTTTTTTTTTTTAAATTCATATTTTTATTAAATATGATATGTTCGTAGGTCCCGTGGTTCGCAGGTCGATGGGGTCGTAGGTCGGGGGTTACCTGTATATCACGATATATACAACATGATGTGTGTGTGTGTGTGTACAGGAAAAAATTGGACCAAAGTTTTTTTATTTTATTATTTTACTACAGATAGTTACAATTATAAGAATGTGAACAAAAAGAACAAGGAAATTTGGACCAAAGTAGAAACTAGATCTACCTTAATTCAAGGAGTACGATTATGGAATGACTTAATGACAAATGACAAATGTTAAGGAAGCCAAATCATTCCTTGTATTTAAGAAACTGGTAAAAAATGAATTGCTAAAAAAATATAAATGAATCTAATTTAATGTGTGATATATGTGAATTGAAAATTGACTGAGTTATTTACTTATTTTGTTATTATAGAAAATATTGTTTGAACTGTTATTAGATGAATAAGGAGCAGATTTAATAAGATTTATTCTTCATCTGCTACCTTTCATTTTTTTTTATTTTTTTTTCTATTATGAATACGTTAATTGTTGTATTTCATATTATAAAATGAATAAACTAACAAACAAACAAACAACTCCTTTTCTACTTTGGTCCAAATTTTTCCTGCAGGTGGCGGTAAAACAACAGCTGCTAATGAAACTCACGAAGAAGAAATCCGCTCTGAAGTTTGAGTAAACAAAGCAAGAAACAGAAAAGAGAAAACGTTGCGTTTGATTGCGGTTCTGTTGTGTCTCTGGTCTGTTTTGTATTGGTTAACTGGACCCGAGTTCGGACTCGGTTGGACTCTGGGTTCGTGTCCTCTGGACCCATTTTGTCTCCGAGTTTCAGCGGAGCGAAATAATGGAAGCTAACAAGGTGAGCTTCCCCCTCTTTTTGGTAAAAGTTATTCTTCTTGGGCTGCCTGTGCAGCTGTTTTCTCCTTGTTGAGACACCGGCTTCATGCGCCTGCGGCTCTGTTGCTCTCGAGTTTAACAACGTAAAGCATGTGTCGCAAACCCGCGCGTGCGTCAAACATAAAGCAGCGCCGTCATCTCGCAAAACCCCATATGAAGCTTCTTTGCGACAGTTATTTTTTTATTCTTATTTATCACGATAGAGACGATAGAAGGAAAGTAGCACGATAGACACGTTTCTATCGTCCCCACGATATATATCGTCATATCGCACAGCCCTAGAACAGATCATATGAGTTTATGGAAATTTTAGAAGCTCTGTATGAAAAAAATTGTGTGCAATAAAATTATACAAAGATAAATATTGTTGACCAACCATGGATGATGAAAGGGTTGAGAAATGCTTGTTAAAAAAAAAAAAATATATATATATATATATTTGTATTCATGCTTCTTGAAATTGAGAACACAAGAGGTAGAAGAGAAATATAAGAAGTATAAAAATAAATTAGCATGGATTATAAAGAAACATAAGAAAGAATATTATAGTGATTTATTAAATAAAAGTAATGGTGATATGAAAGCAACATAGCGAGTAATGAATAGTGTTCAGAAAAATCATAAAGTAAAAACGGGTGTTTCACAATATTTTGTAAAGGAGAACGATGAAATCCATGATGAGAATGAAATTGTAAATAGATTTAATCATTATTTTGCGAATGTTGGATCAAGCCTTACAGCTAAAATACCAAAAGTAGATAATAATGTGAGCCATTCAGTCATAGGTTGTGCAAACAGTATTTTTCTTAATGGAACTGAAAAAGAAGAAATAATGAATGAAGTAAAAAGAAAATGACAGACAAGAGATCAAAAGACTGGGTTGACATGGATATGATGTTTGTAAAGGACAAAATGAGTTATGTTATTGAACCATTTACATGTAATTTATCATTTTTCAACAGGAATATTTCCAGATACTGTAATATGAAAGTAGCTAAGGTAGTTCCTCTTTTTTAAAAATTGTGATAAATGTGTATTCAACAATTATAGACCAATATCCTTGTTACCACAGTTCTCAAAAATTCTAGAAAAACTATTTGTGATCAGACTAGATCAATTTATTGATTAAAAAATATTCTAAGTAGCAGTCAGTATGGCTTTAGAGCAAAAAAAACTCAACATCAATGGCTCTCATGGAATTAATAGAACAAATAACTATTGCTGTCGATCAAAAACAATATTGTGTTAGTATTTTTTGTTAATTTAAAGAAGCATTTGATACTACTGACCACGCTATTCTCCTTGAAAAATTGAATACATATGGTATTAGAGGACCAGCATTACAGTGGGTATCAAGCTATTTGAAAGATAGGAAACAGTTTGTACAAACACAGTAAATGGTGTAAGATCTGACCTCTGCAATATCACATGTGGAATTCCTCAAAGCTCTATACTTGGACCAAAGTTATTTTATATATTTATGTGAAAGACTTGGTAAATGTGTCAGAACTCCTTAAATGTGTCCTTTTTGCAGATGATACCACATTTTTTTGTTTGGGAAAAGATATACAACGGATGTTGGAGTTGATGAAGATAGAATTTGTCAAAATACAAACTTGGTTCCCTTATCAGTCAGTCCACTCAGTGCAACATATGACTATGGGAATTGTGCCCCTGCGTGGTTCACCTGAAGTAATACATTAACGCCTTGAAAAGGCAGGTGGGCGTCAGCGTCAGAGAGGCCCCGCCCTCTTTGTATAAAAGAGGCTGACGCCCCACCTTCATCCTCTTTTATGCCCTTTACCTCGCTTACACCTGAACTTCGTGGGACTCTCTGTGACTGCATTGCTCGACTGGAGGTGAGCTCGCTCCCTACCCTGGGCGCACAGAGAAATTTCCTACGTACTGCTGGGTTAGCGAAAGCTAGCCCAGTGCCTTTTATTTAACCTCAAGGTTTTTTCTTCTCTCTTCGCAGCTTCGCTTGACGGCGCAAACAGAATTAGCAGGCTAGCCAACGAGAGTGACTTGACGAGAGGACGTCTCCGGACCACGTTAGCTACAGCTAACGAGCTCAACTCTTCTCAGCCATGGCTCCAGAGAAGGGAAAACAAAAATCCAAAAATTCTAAGAAGACCAGCAGGCCAGCAAGCCCCAGCTCCCGAGCCTGCCCCAGCGGCTGCGGCTACTCCCTTTCGGCGACGGACACCCACAAGGCCTGTCCTGTCTGCCTGGGGATGTTGCACGCTAAGACAGCGCTGGAATCCCCCGAGTCCTGCCCTCACTGCAGCCAGATGCTTGAGGCCGTGAGGAAGCGCCGCGTGGACATCATGGTCAAGGCCATGGGTGGTACCGCGGTGGCGCGGGACCCAAACCTCACAGAGGCGCTCACTCCCACACCGGAGCTCGAGGCCGTTGAACTAGAGGACAGCGGCCATGCTGACTGGGGGGACAGTATACAGGTAGTCCCCGACTTACGAGCGAGTTCCGTCCCTAGGGGGCGCTCGTATGTCAAAAATTCGTAAGTAGGATCACATAGTAAAAAAAAAAATAATAATAATTTTTTTTTTTTTTTTTTATTTTTTATTTTTTTTAAATAAATGAATACATGTACAGTACTGGACAGTCACCAAGCACTTAGCCTATCCTAACACAGTTTTTAAAGATGAAGGAATAAGTTGAATTGTCTCCCTTTCACATAAAGGGAGCAAGCTCCCTATGGAGCCTGCAGGGAGGAGGGAGACAATTCAACTGACTCCTTCATCTTTAAAAACTGTGTTAGGATAGGCTAAGTGCTTGGTGACTGTACAGTACTGTACATTTATCTATTTATTAAAAATATACAGTATATACAGTATTTTTATTTTTTATTGTTTTTTATTTATAAATAGATAAATGTACAGTACTGTACAGTCACCAAGCACTTACGCCAAAAATACACTACACGCGTTGCAGCTCCGCCCCGCTCCGGTCCGACCTCCGCAGCAAATACGCACCCATTATAATCAATGACAGAATTTACACTGGCTCCACACGGCGGCGGCGAGCTGCGGAGAGCGGACGGCAGTCCGTCAAAATTAGAAATTTTTCTATTTCTGCCGGATGACGGAGCTGTGCCGGAGTCAACTTTTGAAGATTACGTCGCACCAACAGGAAAAGGAACGAGCACAACTTCCGTATTTACAAAATAAAATCACCACAGGCGGACTAATCCTAGCTCTATACGGATTTATTTGTACAAAAATGCTGTCAAACTATCATTTATGACTATTCTATGACTAAACTATTATATTTATGACTATGACTACGCCTAATAACGCAATACAAGAAATAAATAAATAAAAAAGTATTTTATTCTGAAATGTAAACATCACTTCCTGTTGCTCAAACCATGTAGCTCATTTACGAGAGAAGATCAAGGCAGCAGTCTCTCTACAGTTGTTCTCCATCTTCCACCGAATGAATTGTTTTGTTCTGACTTACTTATTTATCACTTGATTTATCGCGCGATCTCGCACGTGTCTCGGAGCGGCGCATCCAGGCGGACCTGAGCGGAGCGCAGGCAGTGGAAATTGGACTCGCTCAGCTGCGACCTGCGGACCGGAGCGGGGCGGAGCCGCGTGCAGTGTATTTTTGGGGTTAGCCTATCCTAACACAGTTTTTAAAGATGAAGGAGTCAGTTGAATTGTCTCCCTCCTCCCTGCAGGCTCCATAGGGAGCTTGCTCCCTTTATGTGAAAGGGAGACAATTCAACTTATTCCTTCATCTTTAAAAACTGTGTTAGGATAGCTAAGTGCTTGGTGACTGTCCAGTACTGTACATGTATTCATTTATAAAAAATAAAAAAAGTAAAAAAAAAAAATATATATATATTTTTTTTTTTTTTAATGAGATGCATGCTCTTAAGTCCGGGACCTCGTAAGTCAGAGCGCTCGTAAGTCGGGGACTACCTGTAGACATGGTGGCCCCCCGTCGGGGACTCCACCATCGAGTTTGATACAAGAAGCCTGTTACGCGCAGACGAGCTCTCGCTAACAGCCTCGGGTGAAATATCATACGACAAAGCTGAAAACGAGGACGAGGGAGAAGAGGAAGACTTCTCCCAGAGCCCGACGACAGCTCACCAAGAGACTGATGTCTCCATCCCCGCTCTGTTCGACCTGTGTCGCAGAGCGGCGGATACGCTGCAGATCAGCTGGCCAGAACCCCCACCTCGACAACAGGTAACGAGGTTGGCGGGGAACTACTTCTTCGCAAAGCAGCTGTCGGCCACAAGGCACAGGATGCCGATTTTTCCGGATTTCCTGACGGAGCTGACTCGCACCTGGGCTGAACCCAGAGCTCCCATGCTTCTGTCTCTCTCCCAGTTCTTCGACGTCGCCGGCATGGAGGCAGCAGGAATAGCCAACGTCCCGCACGATGGAGGACACGCTGGCGGCCCACTTAGCCCCCAGAACATCGGGCTCCAAGCCAACTCTGCCCAGCAAGGCCTGCCGCGCATCGGCCTCCCAGCTCGAAAAACGTTACCAAGCTCAGGGCCTCGCGGTCCGCGCCATGAACGCTTCGGCCATGATGCAGGCCTACTTGGCGGAGAAGCTGCAGGAGCTCCAGCAGACATCAAACAAAAAGAGTGCGGCAGAGATCCTGGAGGAAGCCCGCAGGGCGACAGACTTTGTCCTCCGGATGATGGGGACCGCAGCCATCGCTCAGGGGAGATGCATGGCTAAAGTGGTCATCGCCCAGCGCCATTTGTGGCTGACCTTGACGGACCTGCCAGAGGTCCTCCACCACCCGATCGAGCCGCCGGGGCTCTTCGGAGGGGCTCAGGAACGCATCCAGAGCAGGCTGGAGCAAAGACGAAAACAGGCTGAAGGCCTACGCGAGGTGATGCCGAGAAAAGCTTTCGCGCCCCCCAGAGACTGCTCCCCCTCCCGCCATTACAGCAAGTACTTCCTTGTGCCAAAACGAGACCAGGGCTTGAGGCCTATACTGGATCTCAGAAGCCTGAACAGAAGGATAAAAACATACAAATTCAGGATGCTCACACTGAGACAGGTAATCCAGTCGGTGAGACCGAGGGATTACTTCTGCACAGTAGATCTCAAAGACGCCTTCTTCCACGTGAGCATCCTGCCACGGCACAGAAAATATCTCCATTTTGCCTTCGAAGGAAAAGCATTCAAATTTCTGGCCCTCCCTTTCGGATTAAAAACTGCACCAAGATCATTTACGAAATGTCTGGATGAGGCCTTCACCCCGCTCAGGGGTCAAGGGGTCAGAGTTCTAAATTATCTCGATGATCTGTTGATCCTCGGGCGCGACAGAGCCCAAGCTCAGCAGCACTCACAGATGGTGATGACTCACCTGGAGGCTCTGGGTTTTGTCATAAACCTGCAAAAGAGCAATCTGATTCCATCCCAGATTACCGTATTTTTGGGAGTATAGGTCAACTCCATTCTGTTTTTTGTTTTTTTTCCATTTACAGATGGCCTCCCTTCACACCTTATAGCCATCCTCTCACTCCAATATGTATTTTTTTTTATATATATATTTTTTTTTTTTTTAAGAGAGAAAGAAAGAAAAGAGAGAGTAAGACAACAAAACAACAATTATCCACAAAAAGAGCACAAGGCAAACACACCGAACCTCCGTCCACAATCCTGCAAAGCACATGACAGAACACAGCAACGAAACATACATGCATAAAGACTGATAATATTCATGACCCTGCAGAAGATTTCTATAAAAACACATACCCATACCTACAAATATATATACAGTATACATACATATACATTTATATTCATTCATATACCCATCTACATATCTGCATATATCTACATATACATCCCTGCATCCATTTGTGTGTGGTTGTGAGCATGCATAAGTGAATAAGGTTCCTCCAATAGAACATTTAGTAGCGACTGTGAAGCATCAGAGACCCGTCCCCCCAAAGCCCGAGACAGACGAAGGGGCGATCAGAGCCCAAGACCCCAGGAAGGACCCCGAGCCCAGAGTCCCCAGGACCACCCGAACAGGACGAGCCACTCGTCCACTCCCCAGATCCGACCAAGGGGAAGAACCGGGCGAACCCCACCAGCGACCACACACAATGACCCCCCGGGGTCAACTCCATTCTGTACAGAGCATGGCTCTCAGAGGCTCGGATTTCATCCCTCCACCTCTGCCTGGCACGCTTTCAGCTGGGCCAGAGAGTGTCCCTCAAACTGTGCCAGCGTCTCCTGGGCCTCCTGGCAGCAGCCATTGTCTGCGTGCCAGGCCTTATTAAAAATGTGCCCTCTGCAGATATGGCTAAACAAACAAATGTATCCTGCCTCCCTCAGGCGGGCAAGGGGGATACTGATCAGTCCAGAATGCATGAAGGCTCTGGAACCCTGGAGGGCCGTTCAGTGTTCAGAACAGGCGTCACGCTGGGACGAGTGCTGTCTCGAGTACTGATCACCACAGATGCTTCAAAGACAGGTTGAGGAGCTTTCTACAGGAACCAGCATGCCCAAGGGGTCTGGAAACAACAGGAGGCAAGGCTCCACATCAACTTCCTGGAACTGAAAGCTGTGTTTTTGTCCATGAAGCACTTTTACAAGAAGGGACTGATTACAAACATGTCTTGATAAAATAGGACAACAGGACGACAGTGTCCTCATCAACAGAGAAGGTGGGACAAGGTCCCGACCCCTCCTCAGCTTAATACACAAACTGCTCACGTGGTGCAGCTCTCAAAAAGTCGCTGAGAGCGACACACATCCCGGGCGAGCTAAACCACGGGGCAGACGCCCTCTCAAGAGGGCCCCTCCTCTCCTCAGAGTGGAGGCTGAACCCATGCATCGTGGACCAGATCTGGGCACGATACGGGCGAGCATCCGTGGATCTGTTCGCTTGCAAAAGCAACACGCACTGCTCCCTGTATCATTCGATAAGGGAGACAGATGCACCACTGGGAACAGATGCTCTGGCGCACAGCTGGCCAGCGGGGGTGCTATATTATGCGTTTTCCCCCATCTCCCTGATTCAGGCGACACTGGAACGTGTACGCAGGGGAGCTCTCTCCCTGATACTCATAGCTCCCAGATGGCCACAGAAACCATGGTTCCCAGAAGTGATCTCCCTTTTGTTAGGGACACCATGGCAGCTGCCCCCACACAGGGACCTGCTGACTTAGGCCCACGGGCAGCTCCTTTACCCACGTCCAGAATTATGGCAACTTTGGGCCTGGCCGCTGAGAGGAACCGGCTGATGGCCTCCGGCCTCCCCGGTAACGTCATAAACACGATACAGGGAGCGAGAGCTCAGTCAACTCAGACTCTCTACGCTCGCAAATGGCGTGTTTTGAGGTCTGGTGTCTAGAGAGGAATATTATCTCATATTCCTGTGACCTGGTCTAGCTCCTCACTTTTCTACAAGACCTGCTGGAGAAAGGCCACTCTTTCTCCACCATTAAGGTCTTTTTGTCAGTCATCTCGGCGTGCCACGATGGCTGGGGAGGAAAATCACCCTCTCATGATATGGTTCATGAAAGGCATACTGAGAAAAAGGCCTCCCATCAGGACTCTGGCCCCTGATTAGGACCTCCAGTTAGTCCTAGACGCTCTGTGTGAGCCTCCATTTGAGCCTATTAGCAGCATTAAGATAGATTTGTTATCTTGTAAAACTGCTTTGCTCTTAGCTCTTTGCTCAGCTAAACGTGAGTGACCTCCATGCTCTATCTGTGTACCCAATGTGTACCAGGTTTGTCCCTGACGGGTCAAAGGTCACCCTGCGTCCAAACCCTGCATATGTGCCAAAGGTTCCAACTTTTTTAGCTCTCAAAGTCCCCCCCCCCCCGGTCCTCACTGAAGGACAGAGGAGGCTGAATGCACTCTGTCCTGTCTAGGCCTTAAGTGCCTACATTGAAAGAACTGTCAGTTGGAGAAAAACAAACCAGCTGTTCGTATGTTTTGCCAATCCAGCTGCTGGCAGAGCCCTTCCAAAGCAGCACCTCTCACACTGGGTGACTGAGGCCATAAAAAGGGCGTATAGTAGCAAGGGTCAGCAGGTGCCCTCTGGGGTACATGCTCATTCCACTCGAGGCCTGGCTGCCTCATGGGCCCTTTTCAAGGGTGTGCCAGTGGCAGACATATGTGCTGCTGCCAACTGGGCATCTTCAAACACTTTTGCAAAACACTACAATTTGGATGACACAGCATGTGATGTCACTCAGGCTGTCCTCTCTACCACAGAGTAGAGTACAGCTAAAACGCCTGCAGTATAAAGGCACAAGTTCTCACAAACATGCATTTCCAAAGCATTTTCAGGGCGTGAATGAAATACGTTCCCATAGTCATATGTTGCACTGAGTGGACTGACTGATAAGGGAACTGAAAGTTATGCACCATAACTCACGTTCCCTGAAGGAAGGGAACGAGGTGCAACACATGTTTGCACTTTCAATGCCCAAGCTCGGTGAAGTGCACTTGGAGGATGAAGGTGGGGCGTCAGCCTCTTTTATACAAAGAGGGCGGGGCTTCTCTGATGACGCCCACCTGCCTTTTCAAGGCGTGAATGTATTACTTCAGGTGAACTGCGCGGCGGCGCAATTCCCATAGTCATATGTTGCACCTCGTTCCCTTCCTTCAGGGAACGTGAGTTATGGTGCATAACTTTCAGTTTAACATCATCATTAAGCCTCGGATATAGTTGACGCGTCGCATAGGGCGCGCGGCCAAAGTGACGCAAACGCGACGTCCCCGCCCCCGCGCTTTGGCCAGCGCGTTGGTTTCGCGCGTGGTCGTGCACCTCCCAAATTTTGAAGCTCCGCAAGCCTAGCGCGCGCGCCGAATTGATTGACAGGTCGGGTAGGGACCTCCCCGACAGCCTTCACGCCAGAATCTGCAACTGTCTGCGCCGCTGTGGTCGTGGAAACGGCGTCGCGACGCATGGAGGAATGTTTTTTATGTGATTCAAATGTTTTAAATTCCCCGAGCGAGCGGAAAGCCATTTGTTTTTGTTGTGTGATTTCAAACAGTTCTTCTTCTACGGTAGATTTCTTCTTCTACACCCTTTCTTGCAACATATGCACAGGTTTTAGAGGGTACTGCCACCTGCTGGTCAGTAAAAGAACAGCACTTTGCCATGCGCTGCCGTGCCACACTATAAACGCATGCACAGTGCGCGCGCAGCACGCGCGCTCCAGCTTGCGGACCAAAGCGCGACTATATCCGAGGCTTTAAATCTAGATAAAACGAATCAGTTACAATAAACTTACCATGTTCTGTTCAGCAAAAT
>JBBPBX010018620.1:0-12277 GCA_038048925.1 Garcialebias charrua | reverse complement strand
GTTCTCTGTAGCAGGCCCAAGACTCTGGAACGAGTTACCGCTGCTCATCAAACAGGCCCCCTCCCTCTCGGTTTTCAAATCCCGGTTAAAAACTCACTACTACTCCATCGCTTTCAATGCCAGCTGATTTGTATTGGATCGTTTTATTTATGATCTGCAATGTTTTTATGTTTTTCGTGTTGTACTTCATTGTCTGTGTTGCCTGTTGCGTGTTTGTTTGTCCAGCACTTTGTGTGGACTTGTTCCTGTTTAAAGTGCTTTATAAATAAAATGGTATGGTATGGTATGTTTTCTGTTTGGAAGTTCTACTATTTTAAAATGAGCAAAAGATCGCAATTTGTGTAAAGCTGAAGTAAGTCGTGGTGGAGCCACAATAAAAACCTTTAATACAACAAGCCTTGTTCGCCATAATAAGAAATCGCCACGCAGCCAAGTGTGCAACGTTTGAAGCGAGCAACCAAGCTAAGCTAATGCTAATGCTAGCGCTATCAAAGAGCCAGTCGGTGTGTCGCTGTTAACTTTTATGAGCACGAAAAGAGTAAAGCTACCACGAGGAAAGTGATGGAGTTCATGGCATTAAACGACCAGCCCTTTTCAATCGTTGAGGACAAAGGTTTTAGAAGCTTGATGCAGCACGTGAGCCCACGATAATAATATGCCGAGGCGAATATATTTTTCTGATGTTTCGTTACCGGAGTTCAGCCAAGCTTTGAGACACCCGCAGCCTGCTAAAAGCTAATCCAAATACACTCAGCTTTACAACAGACATCTGGACTTCTGCTGTAAGTTTAATATCCATGTTAAGTTTTACTGCACAGTGGATTGACAACAATTCGGACGTCATCAAGTACTCAAGCACAGACCGTGGTGTGTGTAAAGCCAAAGCTACGTTGCTGGAGGCTGTTGTGAGAAGATTCATCAACTTTGAGCATGATGAGCCCCTGTACAGCTTGGTCACTGTTCTGGATCCAAGGCAAGTAACTGTGAATACTGTATTCTATTTTAATCACAATTACTTTTTTTATTAAATTTAAAATAAACATTTCTTGATTGAAAATTTCAATAATCAAGAAATGTTTATTTTGAATTTAATTTAAATGTTTTTTTAAATTGCATGTAAATAAAGAAATGCATTCATATGCATTTCTTTATTTACATGCAATTAAAAAACTTTTAATGTATACAAAACACAATGATTGACCCATCTTTCTTTGTTTATGCAAAACAAGGTACAAGAATCACTACTTCTCAGCAGAGGGGGGGACCAGATGCACACCTGCTGCAGGAACATTCTCTGAAGTGGGACCTCCTGACATCCTCCTGACATCGATGAATCTGCAGCAAAAAGGTGTAGTCTACTGTTTGCAGTTCAAGATGAAATCTTAAAGGAGAACATTGAAAAGGAGCAACAGCTGGCCAGCCCTTCAGCTATGCAGGTACAGAACTACCTATCGGAGGTTCCTGTCGAAAGGGGCCAGGACCCATTGGTCTACTGGAGGATCAATGAAAATTGTTTCCCTCATCTTGCTCTACTTGCGCGAATCTCTCTGCCCCATGCACAAGCATTGAAAGCGAGCGCCTGTTTAGCTTGGCTGGACATGTAGTAGATGAGAAAATAAGTTGCCTGTCTGGTGACAAAGCAGAAATGCTTTTGTTCATCAAGAAAAACCTGCCACTAATGAAAAAGTGACTGGAATAAGTCTGTGAGGACAAACTTAGCTTTGCGAGTGTTGTTTCTTATTACCCACTGACTTGAAAATGTTACACATGCTGCATTATCTTTTTTTGTTTTGTTTTTTAAAATGTAACAAGTGAAAGAGTAAAAATAATTTATTTTTTTATGGTTAAACTTTGTTTACAATAAAGTAAGATTGGAAAATTTAAGGTGCATTTTGACCTTTTAACACCTGAAAATCGGTATCGGCCAAAATCGGAATCGGCAGGTCAGACTTTCTAAAAATCGGCAATCGGTGATCGGCCAGAAAATTGAAATCGGTGCACCCCTACTTTGTTTCTTTAAATTTAGTTAAATAAATGCTTAAAAAATATATTTCTTACCTGACTAATAGCAGACGGGCTCCTGAGCTGAACCAAATGTGAAATCAGCTGGATTTAAAAATCCGCGGTGTGGTTTATGAGTGGTATCTTGCAAACAAAAACAGCGAACCTCACAGCTAAGCTAAATGCAGCTACCGGTACACCCAGAGCAAGGGGCGGGCAGCGACAGAGTCAGTCCGACCAGAGGAGGCTGTTTTCGGACACATGAGCTAGAAACGTCTGGAAGTGGCCCTCCTCTTCCTCTTCGCTCTCTGAGTCCTCTGCTGGCTGCTGCCCACAGCGCCCGTATAGCGGCCGAAACTGGTACTGCACCATTTTTGCCAAAAATGAAAAACGAAGAATCAGAGCGAAAAATGGGTCTAAAAATATGGGAAAAAATCCATAAATAATACTCTTCGGTGTTTAATACGCAGGACATTCAAATGAGCAAAAATACAGCGTATTATACACCGGTGAATACGGTATATATATTTTTTTACAGTGCGTTCGTAAGTCCGAGTTGCCGTAGGTCGGGGGTGACGTAAGTCGAGGACTCCCTGTAGGCGCCGCGGAACAAAATTTCCTGGGCGCGTTTCAGCACGGAGCTATTATCGCGCAGCACGCACGCGCAGCACGCACGCGCAGCACGCACGCGCAGCACTTAGCCGTTAGCTTCTCGCTGCGGTCTCCTGTTTGGGAACGTTATGGCTTTCTTGTTAAAAAACGAGTGCACATCCAAAGCTGTGTGGACGTTGTTTCATGAAGACTGGATCTGCAGCAGCAACACGTCTAACGTGAACGCGCTTGAAACTACGTAATCGGAATGTGAACGAAGAAAAAGCAGCTTGCAAACACCGCTAACAACAGCAGCTGCATTTAAATTACTTTTATCAGGTAATTCAGATCGGTCCAGATCAATAACACAAACTGTATGAGTTTTTAAATCTCTGAATCTAAGGCCCTGTACACACGTAGCCGTTTATCATTAAAACCGAACAGTTTAGCGTGCGGTTTAGCCTTTCATCCACACGTGAACGCCGGTTGATGTAACTATAAACGAATAATAACAAAACTCCGGCCAAAGTGAAGATTTGAGAACTCTCCGTTTTCGAGTCTGCGTGTGGACTTTCAGAACGGAGCTTTCTGCTCCAGCTGGACCGGCAGAACCGGGTCTGCCGGTCCAGCTGGAGCGGCGCTCACGTCACATAATGCTCTAAAAAAAGCACTAAAAAGTCAACATACCTGCTCTGACATGATTCCTAGTCGACATTTTCCTGCGTTTTATTAACTTTGTACTCCAACACGGTATTTAATAGTAGTTCAACCTCACGGTCTGTCCACACAAACGAAAGAAAAAAAAAAAAATAACAGGAAGTGTGGCTGCATGGGTTGAAGGGTTGTGACAGCACTACACTGCCACCTATGGGTTCAGCATATTCTTTACAACTTTACAACGTTCTGTGGTGAAAAAAACGGGAGCTGTAGACAAACATTTTAAATATTCGAACATGTATGGACAGAGATATTTTTTTGCGCAAATATTCGTTTTTCAAACACCAGGCTACGTGTGTACAGGGCCTAAGTCTGAATGTTGTTATATGCGCAGGCTTTAAAGTTATTGATCCTCGCTACAAACATCCATCACTCAAAACGTTCAGCTCTTTATGAAAAAAATAAAACTGATATCGTCAACAAGCTCTGGAGCTGATTAAAGCCCTGATGATGATGATGATGATGAGTGAGAGATTCAACCGTTCAAGAAGAGGTATTGTTCTTTTATTATTATTATTATCTAAATAATCTTTTTTATTTAAAATCATAATCTTATTAACTTATTTTTTTTTACCTCTTTGTGTTTTATTTCCAGTCTGGGACAGAGGTAGCAGCTGTCTCCTTCCTCTTCAGGGACAGACATCCACCAGAGATCACCTGCAGCTAAGAAGTGTGTGATGACTGAACTGAACTCTGAACTTTTCCAGGACCTGTCCCACCTGGAGGAGCAGGTCCAAGAAGAGGTTGTGAGTACAGTAATGAGGACAAATACAGCCACACTGCTGCTACTGGACAAAAACTTGATTAGTTAGATTGTAAACAGTCTGTTGCTGCTTATTGTTCTGGTTCTGACTGTTATTGTATTTATTAAGATTTTTATTATTGTTAATATAGTTTATTTATTGTAGAGTGCTGTTTATTTAAAATATCATCCAAATGGGTCACTTTTATTTATTACTACAATACAATACATACATTTTTGGCATATTTTCAAAATAAACATTTTGTAAGTCTTTATTTTGTCTTTTTTTTTGGTACCGAAAATAAACCGAACCGAGCCCTCCTTGTAATTGAACCGAACCGAAATGTGATTTTAGCGTACCGTTACACCCCTACTGTACATGTATAGGGTACAGTATGTACGTATGTTCCGACTTACGTCGAAAATCGGTTTACGCCGCCGCATAGGAACGGATCAACGTCGTAAGTTGAGGACTACCTGTATTGGCCTAAAATATTGGCTCTACTGATATATCAGTCGGGCTGTAAACTGTAGTTAAGAAAACGGGTCTAAAATGTATAATTTACTCTATACTATTTCATTAAATTGTGTTTTATTGTCATCTTTCTGGCAGTTGGTGCCGTCTGCCCTAATTTCCTTGCTCCTGAAGTATTAGCTGTGGGACCAGTGATACGGTGAGGAGAAGGTTTAATGCACCATACCCAACACCAGGAGCCGAGCTACAGTTGGCAGGTGGTAGATCTGTGATCTGTGTATTCAAACACTCACGCAGCTACCTATTGTGGTCCCTTGATCCTGGATTAACTATCAAATGAGCCTTTAATGCTGGTTACCAAGGTTTGGGAACAATTCACTAAAACAATCAGTTGATTACTTTCCAACGATTTTCCTCCTCTGCCAAGCAAATAATAATACTTTTTGTTTTAACTCTTAAGCCCCCCTCCCTCTTTTAATCAACAAATTAAGCATAAATCATGTTTGATCTTTATTTACTGGTTGCTCAGCAGTTGGTAGAGGTCAGGAGAGATTACTGGTTGCTCTAATAGTCTGCAAACAAGCCAAACATTCCCCTGTTCCTCTCATGAACAACCTTATATTAAATGTGTTTCATATTGGAGACTTTGGGCAAAAGGACACAATAATAAAACTGTGTGTAAAGTTTTATCTGGGCCAGTATAACAAATACTGTAGTTCCCTTTTTTCATCCTTCACTCCTCTCCTCTTTGACTAGACTCAACGTAAAGGATGTTCGCACACATTCTAATGAGAGGTATATTGTTTTGTAAGCTTTACATAGTGAGATAATTTGGCATTGTGACAGAGGTATGATTTAGCTGACTGTATTTTTCCCTCAGCCACCTCATAAATCTGCTCCCAGCTAGTTTGAAGCTGAGGTCCAGCTTCTTTAATAATTAGTCTCCTCCAATGCCAACTTTCCCTGACACCTGAGAGGCTAGCAGGTGGAAAAGACCCAGATGACCTGAATTCATGAATGGGGCCAATGTCTCTGCTCTGACTGGCAACAAAATCCTACCTCTTAAAGCATCTGTTGATGTTTTCCATCTAAAGTGTGCACAAAGAGGCCAATATTAAAACAAATGAGATAATTTTCACACTTGATGATACAGAAGAAGTGAACAATCCATACAAGTGTTGATTTGGAGGTTTAGCATAACCAGTCAAAAATGGGTCACAGAATAAATAGTTTTTTAATTTAGCCAAATATTATTATTGCCCACAACCAAAATAAGGGCGGAGCAACAAAGTTTTAGCTAATTTCTGTGCATGCGTTTATACCATTACCAAAATGTTTTATGAACTACTGGATGTATTTTAATGAACATTTCTGTAAGTAATCATTGTCTAGACGTCTACAACTGTTTAACTTTCAAAGCCAGCCCTATTAAAGTAGGCTGCCTTAGCTAATCAGCATTAGCCTACACAAAATGAGCATAACACAGTGATTTTTACAGACACTGAGCAAAAAATTTGGAGTAATAGTAACTGGCTGTCGCAACACACACCAACAAATCATGCAAAGTCACATAAGATATCACAAAACTGCATAAGAATGAGAATAATGTAGTTACCAAGATTTGCCCAAAGCATTTACATTCTGTCATTTTTCAACATATGATGAAAGTGGCGGATGATATGCATTTCTTCAAGGAATGCTAAGCCTTCATTTATACCTGCAAATATTTATATTTCCTGCTTTTATCCCTGAGAAGACTTGGCACATTTTAGTATTAATTTAAATTCTAATGAGTGTAAATGTGTTACATAAAAAAAGAACAAAAGCTCCTTCTATAAATCAGTCCAACTTAACTGTCATTATCCATATATGGCTGTAAATCATCAGTGAATTGTTTTGTAGTTATCCCACTGTTAAGTCCACCCCCCCACCACTTGTGCATGTGTTCAAAACAAAAGGGGCCACGCGTGACCACAAAAGAGAAAGTCATTTGTGAAATGTCCTGATTATGTGGGTTGTGCAACATAAAACAATTTGCCTGATTACTTCCAATTGATTTGTCCTCACAGTTAAGACCTCTCTGAGCAGCCTGATGTGCTGTGTGCAGTGCCATGCCGCTGGGCAGGGAAAGAGAGGAGTAATTTCTCCGATGTGCAGCTGAGCCAGCTTACAGCCTAAGCTAAAGCCTGTTGGATGCTGCTAAACCTCAGAGAGTCTAAACACAAGGCGAACTACCAGCTAACTCTGTCTGCTAAAGCTCCAAGGGATTTATATTGGGCACAAAGTGAATTAAAAGTGACCTTCTGGAAGGGATGGAGAGGAAAGGACTGACAGGAGGGAAAGGTGATACTGGGGATGTCAAGTTTCCTCATCTGAGCTTATGTTTATACAGTAACTGTGCTTTAGGACTTACTTTCTCATCATCTCCCAAACACTGTCTTGTAAGAACATTCATATACAGCCGTAGTATTAAGTAGTGACTTCACTAAAATGAACAGGTGTGAAGGGAAGCTAAAACCAGGTCTGCACCAACAAAGTATCTGTTCAAACTTTCATTAACGTTTTTAGTCTGAGCAGGAGACACACAGAAAAAGCATACAAAGGAAAAATAACTGCTCACCTGACTGTTGATGTCTGCTTTGTGCTGGAGTAATAGAGACACTAGCTCCTTGTGTCCTCTGTCACAGGCCCAGTGCAGGAGAGCGCGGCCCTGCCAACAACACAAGTAGACTACACTGTAAGCTCAAAACACGAAAGGACCACTTGAAAGGCATTTGCAAGAAAAAAACACATTCTATAAATCACACATGCGCGCACACACACACACACGTGTTGTGTGTGTGTGTGTGTGTGTGTGTGTGTGTATACCTGGTTTTTGTTACTATTTCAAAAGGTCCTTGGTTTCTAGAGGCCTGGTGGTGAAGTTGGTAGAGCTGCTGCCTCTCAGCAAGCACGACACCCTGGTTCAAATCATGGTCCGGGGGCCTTTCTGGGTGGTGTTTGCATGTTCTCTCCATGCATGTGTGGGTTTTCTCCGGGTATTCTGGTTTCCTCCCACAGGCCAAAAACATGCATGTTAGGATGATTGGTAACTCTAAATTGTCCCTAGTTGTGAGTGAGAGAGTGAATGGTTGTTTGTCTCATTTGTCTCTATGTGGCCCTGTGATGGACTGGAGACCTGTCCTGGGTTTACCCCGCCTCTCGCACAGTGAGAGCTGGACATGGGTACTAGTGACCCCCATAACCCAAAAAAGGAAGAAGCGGGTAAAGATAATGGATAGTTGGATGGATGGCTTCTAGAGTTTCCAAAAGAATGGAAGGCAGAGTTTTCAGTTATCATGCCCACTCGGGGAAAGTTTTTGTACAGTAGTCTGATCAAGTTGACAAAGCGTTCACTCTTTTCAAATAACTGTTCACATCTGCTCCAGTTCTTCGCTCTCCGGATTCCACTTGACAATTCTTCATGGAGGTTGATGCCTCGAATACAATGGTGGGCACGGTGTTAAGTCAATTTTATCACTCTGATGCTTGGATTCATCCCCATGTCTTCTTTTCTTGGTGTTTGCCTTCATCAGAGAGAAACTATGACATTGGCAGTGATCGAGAGTTACTGGCGGTCAAACTAGGACTAGAGGAGTTGCGTCATTGTGCATACATTTATTGTCAGGAGGACGGACCTTAAAATTTTGGAGTACCTAAAAACTGCCAAGAGGCTTAATCCCAGACAGGCCAGGTGGGCTCTCTTCCTTAGTTGTTGCAACTTTTCTCTGTTTTTCAGACCTGGAGCTAAGAATGTAAAACCAGATGCTCTTTCCTGGGTGCATAAGCCAGTTGAGGATGATCAGAGTGGTGGTGGCAGGAATTTCACTCTTCCTAGGTGTGTGAGGTTGGTGGTCACTCATCTGGCCCTGGACAAGAGGACTGAGTAGGCCCACCATGACCATCCTGTTATCAAGGAATGCCCAACTAACTGTCTGTACCGGACAACCTGATCTCTGAGGTACTGACTTTCTGTCATTCATCACGTCTGTTCTTTTTTTTTTTTTGTCTTTCATCTGCTCCCTTCTTCAGGGGTTGCCACAGCAAACTAATGCCCCATTTGCACTGCTCCTAATCAGCCCCTACTCTGCTCAGCCCGGCTCAGCTCAGCCTGGATTTGCACTTGCACTTTAGGACCGATTCTGGAGGCGTGTCCAGAATCCTGCTAATGAGAGTTCTGTGATGAGTTAAACTCAAAGCGGTCTGCTCCTCAGATAAATAATGTTAAATTGTTATTTTTATATATGAATATTTCTGTTCAGTGCCCTGAGACGACTTGTGTTGTGGCTTGGTGCTTTATAAATAAACTGAACTGAAATCTGATGAACCAGATTCTACAAAAACATCTATATTATCTATATAGAATTTTAAATATAGACATCCTGATGCATGCTCAATAATTCAGGTAGAAGCATCTAAAAAGTGAAGTCTGGTCCTCTGGACATTCAAAAACAAACTAAACAAAATGTAGAAACATTTCTTCTTTCATGTGAAAGACTTCTTGCAAAGGGGAGCTTTTTGAGAGGGACAAGGTGAGTCATTTATCCAGTCCAGGTCTCTCTTGTAAATGAGTCATCGAGGCTCAATGGGATTAACCTTCTGTAGGTCAGTGAAGCTTTCTGTAGGTCAGTGAAGTTCTGTAGGTCAGTGAAGTTCTGTAGGTCAGTGATGTTCTGTAGGTCAGTGAAGTTCTGTAGGTCAGTGAAGTTCTGTAGGTCAGTGAAGTTCTGTAGGTCAGTGAAGTTCTGTAGGTCAGTGAGGTTCTGTAGGTCAGTGAAGTTCTGTAGGTCAGTGAAGTTCTGTAGGTCAGTGAAGTTCTGTAGGTCAGTGAAGTTCTGTAGGTCAGTGATGTTCTGTAGGTCAGTGAAGTTCTGTAGGTCAGTGAGGTTCTGTAGGTCAGTGAGTTCTGTAGGTCAGTGAGGTTCTGTAGGTCAGTGAGGTTCTGTAGGTCAGTGAGTTCTGTAGGTCAGTGAGGTTCTGTAGGTCAGTGAGTTCTGTAGGTCAGTGAAGTTCTGTAGGTCAGTGATGTTCTGTAGGTCAGTGAAGTTCTGTAGGTCAGTGAAGTTCTGTAGGTCAGTGATGTTCTGTAGGTCAGTGAGTTCTGTAGGTCAGTGAGGTTCTGTAGGTCAGTGAGTTCTGTAGGTCAGTGAAGTTCTGTAGGTCAGTGAAGTTCTGTAGGTCAGTGAAGTTCTGTAGGTCAGTGAGGTTCTGTAGGTCAGTGAAGTTCTGTAGGTCAGTGAAGTTCTGTAGGTCAGTGAGTTCTGTAGGTCAGTGAGTTCTGTAGGTCAGTGAAGTTCTGTAGGTCAGTGAAGTTCTGTAGGTCAGTGAGGTTCTGTAGGTCAGTGAAGTTCTGTAGGTCAGTGAAGTTCTGTAGGTCAGTGAAGTTCTGTAGGTCAGTGAAGTTCTGTAGGTCAGTGAAGTCTGTAGGTCAGTGAAGTTCTGTAGGTCAGTGAAGTTCTGTAGGTCAGTGAAGTTCTGTAGGTCAGTGAAGTTCTGTAGGTCAGTGAAGTTCTGTAGGTCAGTGAAGTTCTGTAGGTCAGTGAAGTTCTGTAGGTCAGTGATGTTCTGTAGGTCAGTGATGTTCTGTAGGTCAGTGAAGTTCTGTAGGTCAGTGAAGTTCTGTAGGTCAGTGATGTTCTGTAGGTCAGTGAAGTTCTGTAGGTCAGTGAAGTTCTGTAGGTCAGTGATGTTCTGTAGGTCAGTGAAGTTCTGTAGGTCAGTGATGTTCTGTAGGTCAGTGAAGTTCTGTAGGTCAGTGATGTTCTGTAGGTCAGTGAAGTTCTGTAGGTCAGTGAGGTTCTGTAGGTCAGTGATGTTCTGTAGGTCAGTGAAGTTCTGTAGGTCAGTGAGGTTCTGTAGGTCAGTGAGGTTCTGTAGGTCAGTGAAGTTCTGTAGGTCAGTGAAGTTCTGTAGGTCAGTGATGTTCTGTAGGTCAGTGAGGTTCTGTAGGTCAGTGAAGTTCTGTAGGTCAGTGAGTGTTCTGTAGGTCAGTGAGGTTCTGTAGGTCAGTGAGGTTCTGTAGGTCAGTGAAGTTCTGTAGGTCAGTGAGTTCTGTAGGTCAGTGATGTTCTGTAGGTCAGTGAAGTTCTGTAGGTCAGTGAGGTTCTGTAGGTCAGTGAGGTTCTGTAGGTCAGTGAAGTTCTGTAGGTCAGTGAAGTTCTGTAGGTCAGTGATGTTCTGTAGGTCAGTGAAGTTCTGTAGGTCAGTGAAGTTCTGTAGGTCAGTGAAGTTCTGTAGGTCAGTGATGTTCTGTAGGTCAGTGAAGTTCTGTAGGTCAGTGAGGTTCTGTAGGTCAGTGATGTTCTGTAGGTCAGTGAAGTTCTGTAGGTCAGTGAGTTCTGTAGGTCAGTGATGTTCTGTAGGTCAGTGAAGTTCTGTAGGTCAGTGAAGTTCTGTAGGTCAGTGAAGTTCTGTAGGTCAGTGATGTTCTGTAGGTCAGTGAAGTTCTGTAGGTCAGTCAAGTTCTGTAGGTCAGTGATGTTCTGTAGGTCAGTCAAGTTCTGTAGGTCAGTCAAGTTCTGTAGGTCAGTGAAGTTCTGTAGGTCAGTCAAGTTCTGTAGGTCAGTGATGTTCTGTAGGTCAGTGAAGTTCTGTAGGTCAGTGAAGTTCTGTAGGTCAGTGAGGTTCTGTAGGTCAGTGATGTTCTGTAGGTCAGTGAAGTTCTGTAGGTCAGTGAAGTTCTGTAGGTCAGTGATGTTCTGTAGGTCAGTGAAGTTCTGTAGGTCAGTGAAGTTCTGTAGGTCAGTGAAGTTCTGTAGGTCAGTGAAGTTCTGTAGGTCAGTGAAGTTCTGTAGGTCAGTGATGTTCTGTAGGTCAGTGAAGTTCTGTAGGTCAGTGAAGTTCTGTAGGTCAGTGAAGTTCTGTAGGTCAGTGATGTTCTGTAGGTCAGTGATGTTCTGTAGGTCAGTGAAGTTCTGTAGGTCAGTGAAGTTCTGTAGGTCAGTGATGTTCTGTAGGTCAGTGATGTTCTGTAGGTCAGTGATGTTCTGTAGGTCAGTGAATGTTCTGTAGGTCAGTGAAGTTCTGTAGGTCAGTGATGTTCTGTAGGTCAGTGTTCTGTAGGTCAGTGAAGTTCTGTAGGTCAGTGATGTTCTGTAGGTCAGTGAGGTTCTGTAGGTCAGTGAAGTTCTGTAGGTCAGTGATGTTCTGTAGGTCAGTGAGGTTCTGTAGGTCAGTGAAGTTCTGTAGGTCAGTGAAGTTCTGTAGGTCAGTGATGTTCTGTAGGTCAGTGAAGTTCTGTAGGTCAGTGAGGTTCTGTAGGTCAGTGATGTTCTGTAGGTCAGTGAAGTTCTGTAGGTCAGTGAGGTTCTGTAGGTCAGTGATGTTCTGTAGGTCAGTGATGTTCTGTAGGTCAGTGATGTTCTGTAGGTCAGTGAAGTTCTGTAGGTCAGTGAAGTTCTGTAGGTCAGTGATGTTCTGTAGGTCAGTGAAGTTCTGTAGGTCAGTGAAGTTCTGTAGGTCAGTGAGGTTCTGTAGGTCAGTGATGTTCTGTAGGTCAGTGATGTTCTGTAGGTCAGTGAAGTTCTGTAGGTCAGTGATGTTCTGTAGGTCAGTGATGTTCTGTAGGTCAGTGATGTTCTGTAGGTCAGTGAAGTTCTGTAGGTCAGTGATGTTCTGTAGGTCAGTGAAGTTCTGTAGGTCAGTGATGTTCTGTAGGTCAGTGATGTTCTGTAGGTCAGTGATGTTCTGTAGGTCAGTGAGGTTCTGTAGGT
>JBBPBX010018619.1:20070-45388 GCA_038048925.1 Garcialebias charrua | reverse complement strand
TCACTTGGCACGTGGCCTCCATGGACAGTCCTAAGTTGAAAAACATAGGAGATGGTTGAAAGTATGCCTGTTTTGTGCTAATAGCTTGTCCTTTCATGATGTGACACATCACTGGCTTGTTCATAACCTGAGGTGGTACCGCAGTGTTATGGCTGTTAGCAATCTGGCAGACCTCTGGAATGGTCTGTCCAGCCTTAAGGTTCTCTGTGGTTAGCACAGGAGAGTCACTTGTGGCTGTGTCTAGTGACCACAGTACATTGTTGTTGATGTCCACTCGGACACCTAATCTTACCAAAATGTCGGAGCCTATGTAGGTTGCATGTGGTAAGTTCGGGACCACGAGGAACGGGTGATCCAGTTCTCGTTGGTTCCAGATTAGTTTCAGGTCAATGATCCCTATTGCGGTCATTACCTGTTTATCGTTGGGGTCTAACGAAAAGCGGAAAGCCTTTTTGTTCATATCTAGACCCAACTGTTTCTTAACCAAGGTTCCATAGACAGCTTGGCTGATCGCTGATTTCTCCGTCCAAGGAGATAGAACAGCATCATCGGTGTGGGATCCTTGGATCTCAACACCTTTGACTACCTGTGGTAGGTAGTGTTCGGTGAGCGCCGACTGTTTCAGCTCGCAGAGGGGGCTCTCTTCTGTCTCACCTATTTTGGAAGGTTCACTTACCGGGATTGTGCTCTCGGTTGAGGATTCCCTTGTGCCTTCTGAGGTACCTGCTGTTAAACAGTCAGTGTCACCTTGTGTAGGCATATCGATCGGCAGTGGTTGGCTCACTCTGGTCCACATTGTTTGATCGCCATAATCTATAATCGCGTCAAAGCGGTTTATAAAGTCTTGGCCAACCAAAAATGGGAATGAGTCAACGGTGGACACGTGTACCGGGTGGTACAATGTCGTTTCACCAATCTGCATGTGAACCATGGCTATAGCTGTCAGGGTTGTACTCGTATCCGAGAGGCCCTGCAAGACTATAGCACATTCTTTGAGGGGTATTTCCCTGTCAACACCGTTAGCAGCTAGCCGTAGCTCTTCCAACAGTGTGGGTGACATAATGGATATGTCTGCCCCACCATCCAAGAGGGCCTCTTTTGTGAGGACCCCTTCCAACGTGATGGACAGGTAAGCTTTCTTAGCGGGCCCCTTTCTGATAATGTTACACAGGAACCTATCAGGTTTTCTCCGACGTTTATCACGTCTACCCCTGACTGTGTGACTTTCATTTATGGTAGTGCAGACACACATGGGTCTGAGCGTTCAGTTTGTGGCGAGCCACTATCATTGGTGAGTGAGCTTTCCCCCCCTTTTCCAGACGAGGGGTTCTCGGACTCAGTAACAACTATGTCATGGATACATTTAACGTTCTGTTGACTGTCGTTACCCTGATTGCCAGGGGCCTGACCAACAGTATCTTGGTGATTGTCATCAATTGTGGCATTGATGTTATTTGTGTGCTCAGAGTTACTATCAATGATAGTGCTACACATCACACCAGGTTTGTTCTCATTTTTTGTATTACCCCACACTTCGAACATCTGACGTATGCTCTCCATGTCTTCTGGGGACAGAGGGCTACGGCCTTTCCTCTGGAACTTTTGCGATTTTTTGCCTGTCTCGGACTGTTCTGTTCGAGGGGTAGGAGGGGCTTGTCCTTGACTTGGGGGTTCCTGTCGGGACCACCCATTATTATATGGTTTACTCTTGTGACCATCTTTCTTATCCTTAGGACGTGCACCCCCCTTTTGATATCGTCTTCCGACCTCTGGGTCTTGTCTGAGCCACTTCGGGTCATAGTTCCAGCGGACACCTTCGCTACGTGTTTTGTCAGGTCGAAAATTCTGTTTTTTCTCACCTTTTGTATGAAAAGGAGTCGTTTTCCGCGCCCCTTCCAGCTCTAGTGAGTTGGATTTGACCATCTCACCCGGGCACACCTCAAAGGGTGTTTTGTTTGGTGTGCGACCTGTAAAAACATCTATCGCACACTCTCTTATTTCATCGATGGACCTCCGTTTGTAGTTCGCGCTGACATGAACTTTCTCCCTTATGTCAGGGCAGAGGTTTTGGCTGAAAATATACTTAAACCCTACCTCCTCCTCCATTTCAGGTTCGCATCTGTCCCCGAAATAGGCACGGAATATTCGGTCATAATATGACCTTGGGTGTTCATTCCTACCTTGCTTGATGTTAGCTGCTGTTATGATGCCATCGGGCCCCGTGCAAGGAGTAAACTCCTTTATCAGCGCAGCACAGAGAAGACTGTAGTCTTTCATCACTGCTTCTCGTTGACGCTTCATAAAAGCATGCACCGTCCTGTCCGATGTTAACCTTAACAGACAGATTCTATCATCAGCTGTAGCTTCTGGGAAGCGTTGAAGCTGGAAATCAAGGTCATCGAGATAGATCTTGGTTTCATGTGAGCCCATCGGGCCAGGAGCGAAGGTTTGAATGCTTTTAGCCATATTCCGTAGTTCAGCCATTGATAGAGGTATTTGTGGGTTTTTATCAGATCCACTTACCGGTGCATCCGGTGGGATCGTCGGTTTTAGAGGCCCTAAGGGACGGCGCGGTGGTGTTGGTGTTCTAGGCGGTGGTGTTGGTGTTCTAGGCGGTGGTGTTGGTGTACTAGGCGGTGGTGTTGGAGGTCTGGGCTCATCTAGAGACTGACCCTTAATTAATGCCAGACGTTTTTTCTTTTCTTGGTTTAATTTGTATTCAGTTGAGGCCAGCTTCTCCCTGCATTCTTTTAATGCCGCTCGGTTGTCTATAGACTCGCGTTGTAAGTCACAACACCGACTGTGGAGTTCTTCTTTTTCAAGAACGGCCGCATCATGTTGAGCATTAATCCTGAGAATTTGCTGTTTGGTCGCCTCGTATAACTTTAAAGTATGATCTTGGCATTTCATGAGGTCATTCCGTATCTCCCCTGTCTCCTGTAAACTTTTAGTTAAACGTTCAATCTCAGCCTGTTTAAGATCGCAAACTAGTTGAGTCTTATCGTTCGCCTGAGACTGTTTTAGTGACTGAACCTCCACCTGCAGTTTGTCAGCTTCAGCTCGAGCTAGTTGTAAATCAACATTTAATGTTGATCTTTCCGCCTTACGTTTGCTTTGTTCACGCTTCAAATCATGCTCTAGAGCTGAATTTTCCCTGACTTCCTGGTCCAACCTTGCCTTTAGTAACAGGGCCAGCTTTGCTAAGCGCTCCATACTGACCTTTTTTGCTTCCTTTTTCGAGCCACCGCTTGCCACTTTTTCTAGCTCAGCGTTTAATGTCAGTGGAGTCATTTCAGGCACCTTTTTACCATAATTTGTGAATATTTTAGCAAGCTGCCCCAAAACCTTATCAATCCAGTCTGGCCCACCTACTTCAGCCTTTTGATCCGGGCCTTGAGGATCAGGGTCCACTGGTTCTGGATCTGGTTCTGCATCTGACTCTTTGTCCGATTCAGGATCTGATTCAGGGTCTGGTTCATGATCTGATTCAGGATCTGAATCAGGAGGATTCACCGTTGGGTCTGCACCTGAGTCTGTGACCAGCGCCACATCTACCTCTTCATCGTCTGCCATCGTTATGTTTTGATTTTGTTTGAATCAAAATTTAGCAGATTTGTTTAATTTTGCTCCAAGAGAATGTATCTGGAGTGAGAAGTGTACTTTTGT
This sequence comes from Garcialebias charrua, assembly GCA_038048925.1. Taxonomy (NCBI): domain Eukaryota; kingdom Metazoa; phylum Chordata; class Actinopteri; order Cyprinodontiformes; family Rivulidae; genus Garcialebias; species Garcialebias charrua. The sequence goes on along the minus strand of JBBPBX010018619.1, from coordinate 41,722 downwards.
TTGCTATCTTAAATTCTTTTGTATTTAAAATAAGCAAAAATGTTTGTCTGTGCCTCTGTAAAATTTTAAACTTTTCATTTAAAATAAACAGGATTTTTTGTTAGTGTACAGAACAATTTTAAAAGCTGGTAACTCACCATAAAAATGCTGACTTTTTTATGATGTTTTTGAGAAAGCTCATCTGTCAACGTCTTTTAACCAACAGGGGGTAGCTTTGAGTCTATATTTATCACGTGGAGACTGATTTATTTCATTCAGTTTTTAACTGAAAACTACCTTTTAGAGTTAGTTTCTAGTATGTTCGTGATAAACGCTCGAACTGCGGTCTTGTCAGAGACAAATATATGTTGTTAGACAGTTTAGATGGCTTTAAATGAGTGTTTAAACTCTCAGTGAAATCTCCATTTGAAGAAATGACGACACAAGTAGGCGGGTCGACGCAGCGCGTCACCAGCTTCCGTTGAGCGAGGCGGAGCTCGCTAAACAGATACGTGACGTCAACCAATCAATCACAGCGTTTGTAGTTCATTCCCAAGCGTTCATGGTGAATGAAGTTTTCTTACCTTCGCCCAATGCAGTACCGGAAATGACGACAAAGTGGGTTGGTCGCAACGGCATGCGTTCCCACTACAGCGAATCAGCGCTCGCCACGAGTGATTGACAGCTCACAGCTCTCGTTTATCCAATCACAGCTCATAAACAGACATGCAGTACACGTCCTTTTAACGTTAGCTTGCACAGCAGACCACAACTTTATAGACTCTTAAAACAACTCAAACGCTACAAATTAACTTCCCAAAATTCTGAAACATGCGGCGAACACACCTAGACAGGCCAACTTAGTTACGCTCAGTAACACAGCACTGCAGCTGTTGAACAAACACGGACTCTCTCGGAGCGCGTCAAGGTCGGTTCTGGTCCACTTTCAGTGGAGCAGAAAAACTCGGGTTTCAGAACCACTATCCGACACCGTTCTAACAGTTATATGCTTCTTTGACCTGCTCTAACATGTAAAATACCAGCACAGCAATCTTGTAGATGTTAAAGTAGCTTTCAGGCTTTTGACTCGGCGGTCAAACAAAGCTTTGTACAGGAGTCTGTGTGAACTGGACCGAACAGGACCCGAACCCCCACAGACCCCGGGCTGACAAAAACCTCACCTAAAAGCTTCCAACAGCGTCTAACAGAGTTGAACGAATAACAATCCCTCAGCCTCAAATGATAAAAACATGCAGAATCTGCCTGTTTTGAACACCTCAGCCAAAAATTATTATCCTCAGAGTTTAAAACTTGGATCCTCTTATGCCAACATGACGTTACAGTTCATGAGATCACAGATTTATGAACAATCTTTTAGAAAACACGTAGGGCCACCAGATGAAGGAAACATGAGGGAGACCATATATTGTGTCTTTAAACACATATAGTGCCACCCAGATGTAACTAAAGGATTTTAACAGGGGTCAGTATTAAGCTGACCTCTTTATCCTTAATTAACTTACTTATTCAGATTGAATAGTAAATTCACGGATTCTTTTCTTTTTCAGTTTACCCAATATTTCTGTGATCTTTATGATGGATACATAAACAGAGCTATAAAGTGACAATGGACACGTTAACTTAGCTTGATATGTCAAAGAGACACTATCATTTATTTAAAATGAATCAACTAAATTAACACCATTACACTTGATTGACATGATTTCACTTTCTTTCAATTTAAATACGTCAGCACACTTGAATTTAACACAACAGACTTCAATACTAGATGTTAAACATATTTAGTCTGAGGGCTCTTTAAACTTAATTAGTTTCCAGCTTAGATTGAGAGGGAAAAGAGTAGGAGGAAAGATTTAAGAAGAAATTATCGTGAGCATGATACCAGAGTGACACTTCTCATCCGACTTCTGCTAAAATCCAGGTACGTTTTGTAAACAGCTCTTTACCTTTCGACGACGAGTCTGATAAAGAAATGACACCAGCCTTCAGATGCACAGAGTCCTTTAGTCCCAGCACGTCCAAAACTGGTTCTAGTTTACGTTTCAACGTCTCCTGGTTTCGCTTGGTCATCAGAGAATATGTCAGCTCCTGGCCTCTGACTTCAAGATAAACTTATTCCAGGAGGGAATAAACAAAGTTTTTGAGCTTACGCTCGTTCGAAGTGGACCCATAACAACATGTTATCAGTCCCAGCTGGATGACGAGTCCTTAGCGCGTGACTGGTGGTCATTCAGCTCTTTGGGAAGGTTCACATCTCTTTTGAAGCTCCCAGAAACTCTGAAGCGTTTCCGCACAGTTAGAACTTAAAAGCAGGATCAAAGAGAGGAGTGAGCTTGTGTTATCGCGACCCAAGGTTACAGCCAGAGCAGAGGGAGATTTGTTTAGGAAAAGACAGAGAAGCTGGAGCCTTGTTCATGAAAAACAACGGATTAACCTGTCTTCTGACTCTCTAAACAAAACCGTCTGGTCTATGTGACCCGAGATTTCAACTTTAACACAGCAGTGAACACAGTTTAAACTCTTACAGAATAACATAGCTTAAAAGCACACATCATGAAAATGACAAAAGTTATTCTTTTGATCTCATCAGCCTAAAATCAAAGATAGAAATAGTCTCTTTTGGTGACTATGTGACTAATTTGTAGTAAATGTCTTGCTTTACTGAGAGGTCAGTAAAGGTCATCACTGGACAGTTCAAGAACCTTAGTTTGACCCTGGGTAGGTCCACTACACATGTAAATTCCATTAAAACAAAAATAGCTAGATCAATTGCAGTACTGTATAAAGTCAGGGATTTTTTTAATTGATAAAGCTCTGTATATGTTGTATAACACAATCATTGTTCCACGTTTAATCTATTGTATTGAGGTTTGGGGAAAAGCGTGCAAAACAATTACAAAGCCTGTTTTTATTTTACAAAAGAGAGCTGTAAGAGTAATCACCAGAAAACATTTCAGTCACCCATCAAACACCTTGTTTCTTCAGCTAAATTTATTGAAATTCCAGGAATTGGTAGAATATAGTATTTTATCAGTTATGTATAGGGCTCATAATAACACATTACCTTTAAATATCCAAAGAAATTTTATAAAAAGACAAAGTTATTACAATCTCAAAGGGACAGAGATATTCATCAAACCACAATTCAGAACCAGCTTAAAGGGACGGTCTACCTCAATTCAGGGAGTTCGATTGTGGAATGCTCTGGAGAGTGATGTTAAAAATGCAAAATCAATGTATACATTTAAGAAAAAGTTTGTGTATTACAGTTAGAAAAATTATTATTATAAATTAAAATAAAATTATTATTCATTTTGTGATGTAGTTTGTGTAATACAGTTAGAAAAATTAAATAAAATTAAATAGAAAATTAAATAGAATTATAAATTTTGTGATGTAGTTTGTGTATTACAGTTAGAAAAATTAAGTAGAATTATTCATTTTCTGATGTAGTTTGTGTATTACAGTTAGAATGATGTAGTTTGTGTATTATAGTTAGAAAAATTAAGTAGAATTATTCATTTTGTGATGTAGTTTGAAGGTTGAAAGGTTGAAGGTTATCATTGGTTGAACAAACTGTGAAATAAGGGGCAGATATAATAAGATTTCATCTTCTTTCTGCTCCCTTCATTTTATCCTACTTGTATTCTTGTATCTGATGAAACGTATTGTTCTTTTAAAATGAATGAATAAACAAAAAATCAAATCAAATCAAGTGTTCTTGTATTCAGGTGTACGTACGGTTTCCAACATCTGGATTTATTTGTGCATACAGTACACTGTTTTCTTGATTTGTGCGTACGTCATGTTTCAGTAGGAAATCCATGCAAGTCTTTGTACACAAGGCCCCAGGCATTTACCCACTTAAACATGTGGATCAGCTTGTGCACTATTTCTGCTCTGATACATCTTGAGGACCTTTTCTAACACCTCTGGGATGATTAACTCCTCTCGTAAAGTAATCAAGCTAAAATTTCCTACAGTACATCCAACGTTTTCAGGAAGTTTTCAATATAAATATCTTGCTGAACAGCTGTAAGAGGCTTTAATACGGTAGATCCACTGTAATAGTCACTGTTGATACATACAAAGATCATTGTTTTCTTGAAAGCAGCACTCTTCATCCAGCTGACTGAAAAACGCTCAAGTACTTAGTGCAGATGAACGATTTTGGAGGAAGCTCTTACGAAAGATGGACTGGAAGCTTTCAGCCAGTTTGGTTTTAATACATCATACACTGCAGCTTTAATGTCTCACATGGAGCGCCAGCTGCCTCTGAAAGCAAAATGATTACAGAGTATTACAAGTCATTACAGCCTGAACAGCTTCCAGGTTAACATCTTTTTCATTCAACCTTTATTTATACAGGTTAGTCTCATTGAATCTCGAGGACTCATTTACAAGAGAGACCTGTGGGACGTGTGTGAAGGATGCGCTCTGTCCTCTATAGCAAATACAAGAAAGAGTGCATCCCAAAAAATCTGAGACCATTATGTAATTTCCTCTCTGCTGTGTAGTGATACACCTAACCTCTGATATTTTAGGCTTGACCTTCAAGTACACCTCTCTGCATCTCTTTGAAACTCTAAGTGTTACACCTTCTTGAAGCCCTCAAGGAGACGATTGGACACTTATATTGGTTAACAATTATTATGAATTAATGGACACTTATTAATCAGATTGAACTTTCTCTTTAATGTGTGTTAATTCAGAATTGATCAACAGTATATTTTTGTCATTTAATGATGATTTTACTAAGCTGGTATATTTTAAATATGACAAAGTTAAGAGAACATCTCAGAATGATCGTGCTTTAAACTGTCTGCTCTATGCAGAATAAGTGTCTAAAGTTGAATGAACAATCCTTCGTATTTGTTTGAACTGTTTTTGTTTCGAAGGAAAAGTGCTAGACATAGCTTGCTTTCGGTCTCCCGTCCTTTCTAAAAACAATGAATCTGTTCTCAAAACAAGTTACATTGCTTGTTCACATGCACCTGCATCTTCTCACGTATGTTTTCTATGTTTTGTCTACCCTATCATCTGTCACTCAAACTCACTCACTTGCAAAGTCACTCCTTCTCTAGTGATGGACAGCCAATCAGCAGGAAGTATGTGACTAAGTCACACCCCCTCCTTAAAAGGGCACTTCCTGCATTTTTGGCTTTAGTGCTTGGAAGAGAACTAACTCGCAACTGGTTTCTCTCCTCTGGGAAAGCTGGAGACGTTCCGGTCATGTGTCAACTTGACCCACGTTTCAGCTGGAATCACAGTAAAGCCTTACTGTGATCCTTTCACTCATTTCTGGAAGAATTTGTTTTCTGAAGTTTTACTTTGAAAGTTCAGCCAGTGCGATTGGGGCCAGTTCCTGCCGGTGAAAACGTGCACCCGCTCGTCTGATCCAGATATACACGCACAAAGTCATCTGGACGTTCACTGGACAACACAGTCCGTTAGTGTCCACAAACTTCTCAGTCCTCACCTCGCAAGACGTCTCGTCACCAGGTAAAGAGGCTTGTTTGTATGCTGCACGTGTCGGAAGTACAGCTGGACCTGTGTTTGGAAAGGTTGCCACCCTGGTTGTTTTCAAAATAATCAACTTCAGCTAACTTAGCTTTCATCTTCTTCCTCCTATTTCTTATTTTTCATAAGCTATTAATCTGTCAAGTAATGTGCCAACAGTTAAATCCTAACTGTCTGTTTGTTTTAATTTGAATTCTTGTCAACGTAGTTATTAAATCAGAGCTAATATCGATACAAATGTTTAATGTAATTCTTGTGATAGTTTCAATAAAAGGTCTATTTTTTTGGTAGACCAACATAAGTTGAAGCCTCTCGTGAAATTACATTTCTGGCTAATCACATCACAGATTTATTGATTTATTCTGAAAAAGTTGAGACCCCGTGAATTGGTGGCATGTTTGTGCAGATAAAAGTCTGCTCAGACCTGCGCCTCTAAAACTATAGGTAAGTCCTATATCTCTACAATAATGGTGGTCCAGTAAGTGTTTAAATACCTTACCCCACATTATTCGTTACATATTGGTGGCCGCGTACAGGTCTGCTGAAAGATTAAATTGAATAAGTTGTTTTTGTAGCTTATTGTTACGGTGTTGTTGGCATTAGTTTGCATCCTGTTGTGGACTTATGGAATGGTTTTGGCTGGTGAGTGTCTCAGAGATTGCTAATCGTGGCATTGTCTGGTGCGTTTCCCGTTAGAATTATTTTTTTCTTTCACTTTTGAACGTGTGCTTGAAGTGCGGATGAATGTTTTGTCTGTTTTTGTGAGACGTTTCGTTACGTGTCGCGAGGCTGCATGCATTTTTCTTTGTTGTGACCGCCGTGTCACGGCTCTGCTTCATGTTTATTACTCCTGCGGTTTGCTGTTGATGGTCTGTTCACTCATTTGCTGCTCCATTTTTACCTAATCTGTTACAACGTGTTTGCCGAGGTTCGGGTAAAGCCCACTCCGCTTTTGGACCGGACAGGATCCGGTTCCGAGTGACGTAAAGTCCGTTGTTGTACACAGTTAGCGTGCTGCCTTCTTTGGGGGGCGTGGGAGTTAGCCTTGATGTGTTGAGCTCATTTACAGAATTTTCTGCGGTGTAAAAATACGTTTATTTTGTGAAAGTGTGTCCAGTTCTTTGGGTCGAGCTAACGTTAGCATTACAGTGACAAAATGGCTGCTTAAAACGCTGTGATTGGTCCATTGTGTGTCGTGTTCAAGAACGTTGGTTTCTGTAGACTGCTGGTTGTCAGATTCATTTATGTACACATTTCTGACGGTTTATTTGTGTTGTTTGAGTTCTATGCACGTGATATCGTCGAAGACTGGCTTAACCGCGGTGTTTTGCGATATTTATGACTGTTTTAGAACGTTGAAAAGTCCGTTCCACGCTTTTGTTCGACCGACCATAGGTCCGTGAACACACCGCACCGCTCGAACGGCGCGTCACACGTGGGCGGCGTTAGGTTTGGAAGACACAGTTTCCCATGAACACTTGGGTTTTAGAACTACAGTTCTGTCTTCGCTGTGATTGGTCGATTACGCTGTAAGTGTTGACGCTTGCGCAGTGGGTGAAGCCCCGCTCCTCGTCAACTTTCACTTCAGCTGCTTGTCCCAGACAAGTTTCAGGCTTGTTTGTCCATTACTGTCATTGAAAAGACTGCTTCATCGCGGTGTTTTTGAGATGTTGGTGGATGTATGAGTACGTTGTTCAGAAACTACCGATCGCCATGTGACCAGGTCACGTGACACCGGCAGTGGCAACTACTTTGAAGGCCCGACCTTTTTTCTTTTAAACGCAGTTTAAAATGTTTCACAGTCCAACCGATTTTACTCACATAATTTCATTTTTGTGAGAAAGGGGATACTAGAGTTTTGTCACGTCAGGGCTCTGGGCTTTCTGATTTGCTGTTTTTGATCCGTTGTTAGACGTCTGAATGTTTGGCAGCTCAGAGCTGCGCTCACAGGCGACAACAGGGCCTCTATAGCGGTCAGAGAGAGAACTTGCGGTCGCTGTCATAAATTTATCCAGCGTTGCTCACCCCACCTGCTGGTTACTAGAGAAGACGCAGTCTTCCTGTAATTTGTACGTTTGAACGTTCCTGTTTTTAAACGGGGAACAATTTGAAATATTGTACTCACAGCACACTTTATTTTGATTTTCGCAGAGAATCAAATGTTGATGGCAGAACAGTTACACAGAATTCAGACAGACATGTCTGCTTTTTGATAAAACTTGACACTTTTATCTTAGATTCTGTGCAGAACACATTGTCTGTCACACGTTATTTTAGACTGCAAGTTTAAAATAACACACATGAGGCTTCTTTTGTCTTGATTTTCACAAAATCACACAAAAAACAGCCAATTTTGTTTGACCTTGTCACAGGTCGACAAATTAATAGGAATCACTGATTTTTTATTTAATTTCACATCCTGGCATCACATGGTGAGACTGCACACTGTGAAATAAGACCCACTTTACTTGATTTTTCACAGGAAATCAGTACAAAGATGGACGTTCTGGCAGGTGCATCCTTTGATAGGCACTTAGCTGCAAAGAACGTCCTTCAGGAACCAGGTGAACATCCCCTGGTGTTTTACGACAGGCTTCTCTCTGTTTACACAGGGGATAAAACTGTCACTGGGATTGAGGAAGATGTGGAGTTTAAAAGTCGTTTCACTTTGAATCTGATACCTTTCATAATGAAATGTGTTCGCTTCAATGTTAGTTGCAAAGAGAGTACCATGGCAGAAATTAAACAATGTGCTATGGAATTTTTTGACATGCTCGAACAGCGAAAAACACCCTCAGTGGTGTGCCCAGGTCAAAAGGTCACATCCCACTCGCAGGAAGTAGAAGAGGTTCCCTCTCCTTCAGAGTGCGAGAGGTCACAGGTTTTTCATAATAACAAACACCAGCATGGTGCTACGAGCTGTAAAAGTGACTCTGATCGGTTCATGGGAAGTTCTGCTGCCCCTGCCCCTCAGGTTGATGACCCTGAGATGAGCAGAGAACCACACAAGGTAGGTGTTCGCTCTCTAGATGAACCCAGATGGTTCGGATCGAACCAAAAGAGTTCTCTCATGGATCTCACTGTAGGTGAGATTCGAAGGAGGTTGCATGGGAACCGTGAACCATTGAAAGATGGTCTGTCCCGACATGTACCCCCGAGAAGCGGCCCTCCTGCCCCTGCCCCTCGAACTGCACTGTTCGAGACATGCAAAGAGTCACACATGCTCCAGATTATGGAAGCGGCGCCTCCGCGCGTGGACGTGACTGAGGTTGTGAGTTGTTTGTCAAATGATTTTAATGTTACAGTGGTTGACCAAGCTGACACAACGTGTGACGTTGTCCTTGATGATAACACAAACAACGTTGTTCATCCTGATGAAGCGACGCGCAGCACTGCCTTTTGCAACAACTTAGTGCACACAGTTGACAACAACAACGTCAACACTGACATAAACGCTGACGGCAAACAAATTGCTGATGATCAGCGTCCTGAAAGTCCAGATGCTGACAGCAAACAAATTGCTGAAAATCCACATCCTGAAGGCCATGAGGCAGACAGCCATCATGATGCTGACAGCGACGACGATTACACAGACAGAGTCACACGTACACAGAAACGTGTGGAAAACCCTGAATGGTTTCTGTGTAACTTTATAAGAAGGGGAATAGCTAAGAGAGCTTACCTGCCACTCACATTAGAAGGGGTCCTAGAGCAAGAAGCGCTCCTGGTTTGCGGCTCAGACGTGTCTATCATGTCAGCCAAACTGTTTGAGGAGCTAAGGACCGCCGCTAACGATGTTGACAGGCAAATACCCTTTGTGAAATACACTTATGGTGAGCAACAGGGCCTCGCAAAGACGAGGACAACCCTAATAGCCATGGTTCACATGCAGATTGGCGAAATGTCACTATACCACCCGGTGTATGTGTCTGATCATGACTCGCTCCAGACTCCATTTGTGGTTGGCCAGGATTTTATAAATCGCTTTGAAGCCATTATAAATTATGGCAATCAGACAATGTGGGCCACAGTGAGCAGTCCACTGCCAATCGAGGTGCCCACCCAAGGTCAGGACACTGACTGTCTAACAACAGGTACCGCTAAGGTCACAAGGGATTCCCCAACCGAGACCACAAACCCGGTAGGTGAACCTTCATATACAGGTGAGACAGAGGAGACTCAACAATTGGACCAGACTCTGGCCCATCACGAGGACCTCCTCTGCGAGCTGACACCTTCAGCACTCCCTGACCACTTCCTACCACAGGTAGAAGAGGGTGTGGTGATCCAAGGGTCCCACACCGTTGACGCTGTACTGTCCTGTGGGACAGATAATTCGGCAAACAGCCAAGCTTTCAGTGAAGTCTTGGTTCAAGGACATCTGAGCCCACAAGGTGACAGTCTACTACACGCTGGCAGTCACTTGGACTTCATTGTTACAGATTTTGAGGATCCCTCCTCAAACGAAAGGGGGGCAGACTCACACTTCCTACCACGGGTAGAGGACGGTGTAGAGATCCGTGGATCACACACCGGGAACGCTGTGCTGTCCTCTGGGACAGGTAATTCAGTTATCAGCCAAGCTTTCAATGAAACCTTGGTTCAAGAGCATTTGAATGTAGAACTGCTCAGAGATGACATAGTTTTTATAGACTCAAAGGGCACCTCTTCATTGATGAAGTGGGAAGACATACATTACAACGACAGAGACACGCCTGCGAAGGCGCCGACAGTTGTGACACACCTGAATTACGCAGAAAGAGGTAGACGTACAGCGATACGTTGGCCTAAACCTGTAAGGTTCCTGTATAAGGTGCCCGATAAACTGCGCGAACAGCTTAAACTAAACAAAGGCATCCTAACTCGTGCCCATGGACGGACGTCCACACCCGTGCGCATGGTCCCTCATGACCACAGGGGGGTGATGTTAGGTCATGCCCATGTCAAGGACAAAGATTTCAATAACCCCACAAACGACAAAGATCTCGCAAACTCACAGACTTCATGGGAAAATAAGGTCGTCCAAGCACAGGATAGTAAATAAACTAAACAGTTTAAACTATACTAGTTGCGAAAAGAAACCGTTCCAACTAGAACTTAGAAACGCTAAGCATAAAACCCACAACAAAAACTAACCTTAACAACCGTTTAAATCTGCAGGATTTAATTGACATCGGTTATAAAGCTAAGAACTGTTTTTCTTGTGTGTGACACGTTGGAATCTGACGACCAGAGTGAGTTTTTTTTTTTTTTTTTTTCTTCTTTCGGCTTTTTCCCTGCGTTAGGGGTCACCACAGCGATCTAGTCGCATGAAGATTTGGCAGTTGTTTTTACGCCGGATGCCCTTCCTGACACAACCACAGACCACCGAGCAACCACAGCTCTCTGTGTGGAGCAGAGAGCTGATATTTAGGGTTCCCGGGGGAGCAGATGGTGTGGGTTAAGGGCCTTGCTCAAGGACCCAGAGTGGGGCAGATGAGGGTGGAGACAAGTGTATGGACAAGTGTGACCGCTTCACTTATCCCACCCACATCTTTGATGTTGTCGGTACCGGGGCTTGAACCGGCGACCTTCCGATCACAAGCGCACCTTCTTAACCTCTGCGCCACCACTCCCATATAAAGCTAAGCTAAGGTTATAAAGCTAAGAACTGTTTTTCTTGTGTGTGACACGTTGGAATCTGACGACCAGAGTGAGTTTGACGTAGTGAAACGTTGTTTTTGGTTGCTTGATTGCTACTTTTGTTGTTATTGACGTTGTTATTGTTTTCTGAACACTCCCAGCCAAAAGAGGTTTTGATTGTTGATTAGTTGAAGACTTAAATGGATTTAACTATGCCAACATGCTGTTCATTTTGTTAAAGATCTCAATCTTTGAAAAGTCATTGTAGATTAATACTACTTAAGGTACTATAATCTACACTGATCTCCCAATCATTTAGATAGAACCGATTCGATCGTTTCTATTCTAGATCTATTCATTTTGATGAGTCTCGCCATAGACTTCAAAATTTATAGGGAATACCAAATCTTGCGTCGTTCGTCTAAAAGACAACAGACATTTAGACCAAACTAGATTTCATTTTTTTATTTTAGTTTAACCTAAACTAAATAATGAATGGAGGAATAGTTTGAATGAAGAGGCCTTCGTTACAGAAGCCCTCTACATTTCTATAGGTATAGATCCCTATTTCTGATTTTTACAGCATTGATCCACCCCTTAATTGGTAATTGTAGCTGATCTAATCCATGATAGCTTACATACCAGGTGCATATAGGTAAGGCTTAATGTAAAATCCCAATCATAAGCCCACCTAAAACCACATAATTGCATGACACATTGAACCAGGGTGGCACCGACTGGAAGCCATCCAGCCTGCAACCTTCGATGTGGGGACCTGCTGATCCAACGTTGGTCTTCAACCTTCATCCAAGGGCCGCCTCCTCTGCTTCAATCGAGGGATCCCCTCTACATGCTGATTAAAATCCATTCTTGCTGATGAAATCAATAACCCCCATCGTTGTGGATTTACCGTTGTGGATTATAAGACTTTGTTTCCAAGGGATCACAGACTCAGTTTTCCATGGGTTAACAGACTATGTTTTCCAAAGGATTGAAAGCTTACCGCAAAGGGATTACCTACGAACAGTATGGAATTTCCAAAAACATTATGGGAGTATAATTTTGAACTTTTTTTTTGACTTTTTTTTTCCACTTGCTGGATTACATAGAGGTCAGAGACATTCGGTGGTATCCTTTCGTGTTGGAACTCATCTCCAAGGACAGGCGATGACTTCCAAAAAGGGGGACTGTAGTGATACACCTAACCTCTGATATTTTAGGCTTGACCTTCAAGTACACCTCTCTGCATCTCTTTGAAACTCTAAGTGTTACACCTTCTTGAAGCCCTCAAGGAGACGATTGGACACTTATATTGGTTAACAATTATTATGAATTAATGGACACTAATTAATCAGATTGAACTTTCTCTTTAATGTGTGTTAATTCAGAATTGATCAACAGTATATTTTTGTCATTTAATGATGATTTTACTAAGCTGGTATATTTTAAATATGACAAAGTTAAGAGAACATCTCAGAATGATCGTGCTTTAAACTGTCTGCTCTATGCAGAATAAGTGTCTAAAGTTGAATGAACAATCCTTCGTATTTGTTTGAACTGTTTTTGTTTCGAAGGAAAAGTGCTAGACATAGCTTGCTTTCGGTCTCCCGTCCTTTCTAAAAACAATGAATCTGTTCTCAAAACAAGTTACATTGCTTGTTCACATGCACCTGCATCTTCTCACGTATGTTTTCTATGTTTTGTCTACCCTATCATCTGTCACTCAAACTCACTCACTTGCAAAGTCACTCCTTCTCTAGTGATGGACAGCCAATCAGCAGGAAGTATGTGACTAAGTCACACCCCCTTCTTAAAAGGGCACTTCCTGCATTTTTGGCTTTAGTTTTTTGGAGAGAACTAACTGACAACTGGTTTTCTCTCCTCTGGGAAAGCTGGAGACGTTCCGGTCATGTGTCAACTCGACCCACGTTTCAGCTGGAATCACAGTAAAGCCTTACTGTGATCCTTTCACTCATTTCTGGAAGAATTTGTTTTCTGAAGTTTTACTTTGAAAGTTCAGCCAGTGCGATTGGGGCCTGTTCCTGCCGGTGAAAGCGGCTCTTCTTGCTCGTCTGAATCAGCTCACACGCGCGGAGGTCATCTGGGCGTGAACTGGACAACACAGTCCGTTAGTGTCCACAACTTCAACTCTTATCTCCAAGACGTATCGTCAACAGGTAACGAGGCGTTGATGTGTTCTGAGCGTGTGAGAAGCCCAGCTAAGACCCGTATGGGAAAGCTTGCCACCCTGGTTGTTTTCAAAATAATTAACTTCCGTTAACTTAGCTTTCATTCATCTTCTTCCTCCTATTTTCTTATTTTTCATAAGCTTTAATCTGTCAAGTAATGTGCCAACAGTTAAATCCTAACTGTCTGTTTGTTTTAATTTGAATTCTTGTCAACGTAGTTATTAAATCAGAGCTAATATCGATACAAATGTTTAATGTAATTTTTGTGATAGTTTCAATAAAAGGTCTATTTTTCTGGTAGACCAACATAAGTTGAAGCCTCTCGTGAAATTACATTTCTGGCTAATCACATCACAGATTTATTGATTTATTCTGAAAAAGTTGAGACCCCGTGAATTGGTGGCATGTTTGGGCAGATAAAAGTCTGCTCAGACCTGCACACCTAAAACTATAGGTAAGTCCTATATCTCTACAATAATGGTGGTCCAGTAAGTGTTTAAATACCTTACCCCACATTATTCGTTACAGTGTCCATCAGGTAAAGTCACGCGAAGTCGAGCAGGAAAAAGCAGATCAGGTTTTAAACCCAGAGAGTACAGTGCAGACATCACTTCCTTATATTCCACTCGCTGGTTGAGGACTTCTGGGCTGTAATCTTCCACGATCCGCACCGGTTTCCCCTGGTATTCAAGCCTGCCTCTGCGTCGGGCCTCCCTGATCAGCAGCTCCTTCACCTGGACCCGGTGCACTCGCAGGATAACCGGGCGCGGCCGCTGGTCCGAGGCGGGTTTCGGGGCGAGGGTTCGATGGGCCCGGTCCAGTTCGGGTGGAGAAGGAAGCGTGTCACGCCCGTAGATGTCACACAGCAGGTTGGAAAAGAAGTCTGTGGGACGTCCGCTCTCAATAGACTCCGGTAAACCCAGCACACGAATATTTTGCCGTCTGCTTCGACTTTCTAAATCCGCTAGTTTAGATTTTAGTCTGGTGTTTTCCTCCTGCAGAGTTGAGCAGGTGTTTTCCACCTCCGACATGCGCTGGCTCAGGTCGTTGGTGACAAGTTCCAGTGATGACACACGCTGGCCGTGTTCCTCCACCGCGAGCCGAGTTTGGTCCAATTTGAGATCCAGCTGGTGGAAAGTTTGTTTGAACTCAGCTGACAGAGCCGCGCGGTGCTCCTCGAGCAGCGAGGTAATTGCCTCGAGGGTTACCAGGCCAGCGTCCTCCTTCTCAGCGTCCTTCTTCGATCTTGTCGACTTTTGAGACATTTTTTATTTAAAATCTTTAAAAGAAATGTTTTGATGGAAGTTGTTTACGTGATAATAGGCAAAAAAATATTAAATGTAAAGGCTTGGTGGTACTAAAAAATAAGTTTTACCCGGAGCACTGGCAAGTGCGACTCACTCCATCTCACGACCACACCCCGCAGCTACGAATGAACATATCAACATGAAACAGATCAGCAGCAACATGAAACAGATCAGCAGCAATATGAAACAGATCAGCAGCAATATGAAACAGATCAGCAGCAACATGAAACAGATCAGCAGCAACATGAAACAGATCAGCAGCAACATGAAACAGATCAGCAGCAACATGAAACAGATCAGCAGCAACATGAAACAGATCAGCAGCAACATGAAACAGATCAGCAGCAACATGAAACAGATCAGCAGCAACATGAAACAGATCAGCAGCAACATGAAACAGATCAGCAGCAACATGAAACAGATCAGCAGCAACATGAAACAGATCAGCAGCAACATGAAACAGATCAGCAGCAACATGAAACAGATCAGCAGCAACATGAAACAGATCAGCAGCAACATGAAACAGATCAGCAGCAACATGAAACAGATCAGCAGCAACATGAAACAGTTCAGCAGCAACATGAAACAGTTCAGCAGCAACATGAAACAGATCAGCAGCAACATGAAACAGTTCAGCAGCAACATGAAACAGATCAGCAGCAACATGAAACAGTTCAGCAGCAACATGAAACAGATCAGCAGCAACATGAAACAGTTCAGCAGCAACATGAAACAGTTCAGCAGCAACATGAAACAGTTCAGCAGCAACATGAAACAGTTCAGCAGCAACATGAAACAGATCAGCAGCAACATGAAACAGTTCAGCAGCAACATGAAACAGTTCAGCAGCAACATGAAACAGATCAGCAGCAACATGAAACAGTTCAGCAGCAACATGAAACAGATCAGCAGCAACATGAAACAGATCAGCAGCAACATGAAACAGATCAGCAGCAACATGAAACAGTTCAGCAGCAACATGAAACAGTTCAGCAGCAACATGAAACAGATCAGCAGCAACATGAAACAGTTCAGCAGCAACATGAAACAGTTCAGCAGCAACATGAAACAGTTCAGCAGCAACATGAAACAGTTCAGCAGCAACATGAAACAGTTCAGCAGCAACATGAAACAGATCAGCAGCAACATGAAACAGTTCAGCAGCAACATGAAACAGTTCAGCAGCAACATGAAACAGTTCAGCAGCAACATGAAACAGTTCAGCAGCAACATGAAACAGTTCAGCAGCAACATGAAACAGTTCAGCAGCAACATGAAACAGTTCAGCAGCAACATGAAACAGTTCAGCAGCAACATGAAACAGATCAGCAGCAACATGAAACAGTTCAGCAGCAACATGAAACAGTTCAGCAGCAACATGAAACAGTTCAGCAGCAACATGAAACAGTTCAGCAGCAACATGAAACAGATCAGCAGCAACATGAAACAGATCAGCAGCAACATGAAACAGATCAGCAGCAACATGAAACAGATCAGCAGCAACATGAAACAGATCAGCAGCAACATGAAACAGATCAGCAGCAACATGAAACAGATCAGCAGCAACATGAAACAGATCAGCAGCAACATGAAACAGATCAGCAGCAACATGAAACAGATCAGCAGCAACATGAAACAGATCAGCAGCAACATGAAACAGATCAGCAGCAACATGAAACAGATCAGCAGCAACATGAAACAGATCAGCAGCTACATGAAACAGATCAGCAGCAACATGAAACAGATCAGCAGCAACATGAAACAGATCAGCAGCAACATGAAACAGATCAGCAGCAACATGAAACAGATCAGCAGCAACATGAAACAGATCAGCAGCAACATGAAACAGATCAGCAGCAACATGAAACAGATCAGCAGCAACATGAAACAGATCAGCAGCAACATGAAACAGATCAGCAGCAACATGAAACAGATCAGCAGCAACATGAAACAGATCAGCAGCAACATGAAACAGATCAGCAGCAACATGAAACAGATCAGCAGCAACATGAAACAGATCAGCAGCAACATGAAACAGATCAGCAGCAACATGAAACAGATCAGCAGCAACATGAAATAGATCAGCAGAGACATGAAACAGATCAGTAATTACATGAATTCATGAATGAAGATTTATTCTTAACTATTTCCTGCCATGTTTCATAGAACCTGCCTCCCTGTGACCAAATCCTGGATTATCTGCTTCTTCTTTAGACCTCCAAGACGATCCTCACCCTGAACTCCTTTGATTTCTTACCTTGGCCTCAGACCATCTTGCTGCTCCTCAGAGGCTCACCTGCCTGCCTGCAATCCTCTGTGGTACATGTGTCCAACTCAAGGCCCAGGGGCCAAATGTGGCCCTCGTTGACATCTTATCTGGCCCCCAAGATGTTGTGTTAAATGTAAAATACTTTTTTTACTTGAATTTTTTCAGTAATCTTTGATTATGAAGTCAAAAGTGCAACAGAGAACGTCAAATGAGACCAATCAAACTCTTTTTTTTTTGTGGAACCTACAACCAAAAAATAATTTGGTATCTAACTTGATTTAATAGTTTCTGAAACTGGCCCTAAGTTTGAAAAAGGTTTGACACCCCTGCTCTGTGGTAACCTCTGCTATCACCTCAACTTCTTCTCCAATGGAATCCTCCACCCTCCTCTCAAACGCCATAAAACCACCAAGAGACCTGTCAGGAAAGACCATCTGTTCCTAACCTCACCATCACCAGCCAAAAGCTTCCTCCTTTTTCAGATCCTCCCAGTGCCACCTGTAAATATTCAAACACTAAATAAAATCACTTACCTTTTTACTCTGAGTTTGAGTCTTTTTCATCTCAGTCCCTCTGCTCTGGGTGTAGCTACCTCCACTGTGATAATAAGAGGCTTCTGCAGAACGTGGACCTGCTGAAGAGCAGAGAAATATCTAAAGCATGCAGGATTGTGGCCCTCCAGGACCAGTGCTGAGGACCACTGTTGTAGAGCGACCGTTTAATGGGATTGTTTTGTTTTCCTCAGGTGTGTGACGATGAAGATGATGGTGCAGAGAACTATGAAAACACCAGAACATCTGCAGTTTGATCCTTCTGACTCTGAACATCAATAAAGTCAACATCAACATGTTTTGCATCACTAATAGTGGAACTGCTGATTCAGCATTCATTCTGGTTTCCAGTGTTTCTTCAGTACACCTTTTGGTTCTGGGGTTCGTGCACGTCCAGATCAATGGGGTTCTTTGAAGCTGACTGGTTTGTGGGTCTGAACGTGCACAAATCAGGACCCAACGTGTAGAAATATACTCATTGTTCTGCATTTTACTTTCACCTAAACGTCCTCTCAGATATTGTACTCTGTAGAACCTGTGACATGTTGTATCATATAATAAACACAACAAAATACATTTCTCTTCAAGTTGTTTATTCCACCAGTGGTTTGGAAAATATACAACTAATTTTAAAATATGAACTATACAAGTATTTTTCCACTGAAATAATTTAGGATCTCTACATTTCCTTCATGTTTCTCTTTGAAATCTGCTTCCACACACACTGTTTTGTCTTTTATGTTTCTGTTAGTTTTAAACTGCTATTCTATGAATTTAGTTCCCTTTTTTAATTTTACCTAAGCTTTTGCATTAGTGTTGTGCATTAAGATACTTGTAGATACTTTAAGCATTTAGCTAGTATGTTCTATGTTTAGCTGGTGATGTTACACTCGACACCTCCTCAAAATATTTTCAGCTCATGAAGCTGAAGTGTCGTGGGACAGTGTTTCCAGCGCTGCATCAACACGTCCTAAACCATGACTGCAAATGAGGCATAAACATGTCACATCAGTGTTGAGCTGTTTCCTGAGAAGATCTGGGTGTTTCATAGTCGAGACTTTAAAAGGAACCTGTTTCACGTCAGAAAATATGTTTGAGAGGAGTTCAACGCCTTCATTGCATTTTCTGTTTCAATAAAATTCTCGGAGAATGTCACATTACTTTAGGTTAAGATAGGTTTATAGAAAACTTTGACAGGTTTAAATAATACACATATGTTCATGAATACACCATCACCAGACGTGGTAGAATAAACTTAATAACAGACGTACATTAGAGAGTGGTTGGCATTCTGTGGAGTTTTTTGGACAGCAGTTTTGGAGAAAAATAATTCTCATTTTAATTCACTTACACAAAAGGAGCCACACTCGACGACAGGAGAACATTTTTAACAGTTTTTACTTGCAACAACAGATATTCAGGTTACACAGATAAACAGGAAGTACGTGCATGAAGCCCAGTCACAAGAATGTGCCACGGGCCGTGTGTGAAGCTTGTTTTTATACACTTATCAGTTCAGCCGAGCTCACAGACTCAGAGTCCTTGGAGCTACAGCTGCACATATTAGCCTCATCCAGCTCCTCATTCAGCTCTCTGCTAACACAAACATATGATTCATGGTCAGAGTTAACATTCTCAGCCATAGTAGTTAAAAACATCCATAAACAGCCACAGATCAGAAATTACAAAGTCAATCTTCGAACTGAGGCCTAAATGTCCTGGTGCCAAAAACACATATGGACACCCTTATGCTTGAACATGGTGTTTGTTATGGACAATCCATGACGAGCACAGAAGTCCAGTAACGGAACACCACTCTGGTTCAGATCGGGGGCGTGATTCCTTTTAACCACACTCCTCGAGGTCTCACTGTCATTGTCCATGTTAGAGTTGAAGTCCCACAGCAGAACAGACACAGAGATGGGGGCAACATGTATGTCCACTCCTGCTCGGCTCCTCCCACCAGGGGCAACTCCTGAGTGGAAGAGTGTCCAACCCCTCTCAAGGAAACTGGACCCAGAGCTGTGGTCAAGGTAAATCCGACTAGTTCTAGCCAGAACCTCTCAACCTGACACTGTCACGTCATCTTTAAAGTAAGTTCTCTTTCGTATAAGCTCCGCCCTTTAGAGCTGTCGCTATTGGATAATTCCCTCCGCGCTCAACGTGCACTGAAAACTTTTAGTCCATGCCCACCCGCTGAGTGGGCCCCGCCCCACCCATATAAAATACGGTGATGCGGGACAATCGACTCCCATTTTCATTCAGCCGTCAAGCACTGAAGACCTACTCTAATCGAAGAAATGTCCAGGACATGCCCTTCTTGCCAAACTAGCTACATTATGAGCTTTGACCTGCACACGATTTGTGAAGGTTGCCTGGGTCCCCATCATGCTGAGCTCACCGGTTCCTGCCGTCTCTGCAACCTCCTTCCTCTCAAGGAAAAGGTGCGGCTTGCAGCCTTGTTTAAGGCTATCAGTGACGACGAGTGGCAGGTGGAAGGCGAGACGCCGCTGGACGAAGCAATCGCCTATTTTAATGAGGCGGATGAGCCGGACGGCTCGCCCGACCACGGTGATGAAGACAGCATTGCCATTGCTCCCTCCCTCCTGGAGAGCGTTGTGCTGAATGAGGGGCGGCAGAGCAGATGCTCAACGCCCCTCGTCTTTCTGAGATCAGCGATCACCACGCTTCCCGCTATTGGCGCCCTCCTTCAAGAGTTGCCCACCATTATACAGGAGGCGGCGGACACAAAGGGCCTTTTTGTCCCTCCCCTCGCCCCGACGATCTGGCGGGTAGGTTTGGCTCCATCTCGGCCCGGCGCCCTGATTCCATCTGGCCTCGTTTCCCAGCTTTGACCTCATACTGGAACAACGCTGTAGCTGTGCACGCCAAATTAAAAGCACCAGTCTCCACCTTTGCTCCCATCACGAGAGTGGAGGGGTTCACTGAGCGGAGTTTGGAGGAAACAGATCTACCTGAGAAGACAGAAAGCTTGCATTGCAAAACTGCTGACGTCATTTTGAACCTCTGCGCTGCGGCCACAGTCTGTCTGTCTCGTACCACCGCCTGGATGATGTTGATTAGGGATGGGAATTGATAAGAAATTATCAATATCAATGCCGTTATCGATGTCCTTTATCGATTCAATTCCTTATCAATTCTGTTATCAATTCTCATTTGGGTAAAAAAATATAGTAAACCATTTGAATAATAAACGAATAATATAGGATAGAGTTTCCGGAAAGGCCTTGGTTGGCTGCATTTTCCTTTTGCAGTTAGAACTTGGCAGTCACTTTTAGTTGTGTTGGTGACGTTGTGGTTCACTTTCTACTTTTCTTGTAGGACACATACTTCTTAGGTAGACTTTAGTTGGGTTATTTTTATTTATTTATTTATTTTGTCCTGTTTATCTCCTGTCCACGCTCCAGCTCAGTAGGTGGCGGTAATGCACCTTAAGTTGTTTGCCAACCGCCATTAAACTCCACCTAGAAGAAGAAGAAGAACTCGGTGCTAACGTTTATGCTAGCTGTTTGTGCTGGGGTTACTTGGATAAATCCGCAGAGAACCCCGCTGTTTCAAGCCAAATTAACGCGGCCGGAGGATTCTATTGTGTGTTTTGTGTCGACCACTCGACGGTGAGTCGTTAATTTTATGTATTTTGGGTTCATTTCGCCAATTTTTCTCGCTACTGACTTTATAGCACAAGGTTTTTCTGAGCTTAACCGGTTCAAATGGTCAAATCTGTTGGATTTAAAAAAGTATTTCTCCATCTGCCCTCTTCAAAATGGCGGTTAGCGTGTTAGCAGAACCGATAAGCTGAATCGTTAAGACACGCAACCTACAATTCCATGGAATTGGACTTTTAAGAACCGGTTCTCTAACAGAACCGGTTCTCGGTTCCCATCCCTAATGTTGATCCAAAGGACGACGTGGCTCCGTCACACCTCCTCTATGCCTGACAGGCTTCAAAAAGACTTGTTGGAGGGCCCAATCTCGCCGGACACTCTATTTGGGATGAGTTTCACCACGTTGTTGGAGAAATTGAAGAGAAGTGATGAGGTGTCTGAAACGGTCCGTCATATGATGTCGTTACACCCACCCTCCCGTCGCCCTGCCGATTGGAGAGACCGACGTGGGCACCGTCAGCTGAAACTGTGCTCCACCCCTGCAGCCGCAGCTTCCCGCTCCGCTGAA
>JBBPBX010018619.1:2244-13446 GCA_038048925.1 Garcialebias charrua | reverse complement strand
CACAAACACAAACACTGTTTGAATATGGGAAGATTCATGATGATGCCCAAACTGAATCAGACAGACTGACAGTTACAGATGACTGTTCTCTGGTTATAAAGGAGGTCAGAGTTGAAGATGCTGGTCTTTACACCTGCAGACAGTTTAACACATCAGGAGGACAAGGGTCAGACTGTACAGTTCATCTTCTGTTTGTTGTATACAGTGAGTATTTACATCTTTATGTTTCACCTCAAACTGTCATGAAAGAAACAAAATAAGACAAAATGATGATTATAATAACTGTGATAAAGTTGTTTTTATTAATTATTTGACCATATCTCCATCTTCACCAGTAACTGAACAGAAGATCAACAGTGACATCATGTTGAAATGCTCTGTTACATCACATGATGGATGTAGACACACAGTGAAGTGGCTGTATGAGGAGAAATATATTGATGAGAAAATTAAAAACTTAAAAACACGTCAGTCTGGCTGTTCAGCCGCTCTGAGCTTCACAGCTGCTCATCATGTTGACATGTCAAAGAGTTCTGAGATCTTCACGTGTCGAGTGAAACATAAGAGAGGAAACATGGAGGAGTCTGACTTCATGATTTCACCTCTGACTCATGAAACAGGTGAGGATATCAAGACCTGCTGATAACTCATGTTTCACAACAAGTTTCTTCATAGTTTTAATATAATTTAATATAATAATAATAATATAATATAAGTTTTAATATAATTTAAGATTGGATCCAAGATTGCGGCGCATGCAAACGCCACGGCTTCTCTCTCTCCCGACAACACGATGTTTTCGTCTTTTTTGTCCTGCATGCCGCAATGTGCCGGCACGTCTTCGTCATGTCTACGTGTTCAAGAACGCAAGTATAGCCGTGAGTTCCTGCTTGATGTCGGAAAAACCGCTCATTTGGAAATAAACAGCGAGCTCGAGGAGAAGCTACGTGACTACGGCCTGCTCTGGAAGCCAGCACCGAGCCTCCCTTCATCGCGCCCGCAGTGGAAGCGCCACAAGCGGCGTGACAGGAAGCAGAAGCGGGGTAAGCGCGGAGGTATCGGAGCTAGGCTAGCAGCTAGCCCACACAAGCCGGCTATTCCATCCATGGTTTTGGCTAACGTACGCTCCTTGGACAACAAATTGGATTATATACGCCTGCTACGAACGACACAAAAGACTGTGAGAGACTGTTGTGTGTTTGTATTCACGGAAACGTGGCTTAACAACAACGTTCCGGACCATGCTATTCAGCTCGAGAGGCTAACATGCTACAGAGCGGACCGTGCTCTCAACGAGGGAGGTAAGACACGCGGAGGGGGGCTCTGTGTTTACATCAACAACGCATGGTGTCTGGATGCTGCTGTGGTCTACAAACACTGCTCACCTTTAGTGGAGTTTATGACTATTAAATGCAGACCGTTCTATTTACCGAGGGAATTTACAGCTGTTATGATCGTTGCTGTATATATTCCTCCAAGCTCCAACAGCAAAGTTAGAGGTGAGGCACTGAATGAACTATATCTGCACATCAGTGAGCAGCAAACAGCCCACCCTGATGCTTTTCTCCTCATGGCTGGTGATTTCAACCAAGCAGATTTAAAGAGTGTATTTCCAAAAACATACAGAAACATAAACTTCCCAACAAGAGGCAGAAATACACTGGACCAAGTTTACACCACCATGAAAGCAGCATACAAGGCCCTCCCCCTCCCCCACATTGGCGCTTCTGATCATATCTGTGTTATGCTAAAGCCAGCTTACAGACCACTGGTGAAAGTCACAAAACCAGTCCGCAAGCAGATACGAGTGTGGCCAGAGGGGTCTTCAGAGACACTCCAGGACTGTTTTGACACCACAGATTGGAGTATGTTCAAAAAAGCTGCTGCCACAAACAACAACATATGTCTCCAGGAGTACTCAGACATTGTATGTTCATACATCACCAAGTGCATTGATGATGCAACCAACCTCAAAACCATCACTGTTCGGGAAAATCAGAAGCCATGGCTGACAGCAGAGGTTTACAGACTCCTGAGAGCCAGGAATGCTACCTTCACAGCAGGAGATCAGGTGGGCCTGAGGACAGCCAGAAACAACCTGGCCCGGGGCATGAGGAAGGCCAAGAAGCAGTATTCCAGGAAAATAGCTCACCGCTTCAAGGACAGCAAGGATACACGGAGTCTGTGGCAGGGAATACAGACCATCACAAACTACAAACCATCCCCACAGACCTGTGACAGCACAACCTCTACGCTGAATGAACTGAATGAACTGAATGACTTCTTTGCTCGGTTTGAGGCATGTAACAGCACACCTGCACAAAAACTCACCCCTCTCCCGATGACCAGGTGCTGGCGCTGTCCTCAGACAGCGTGAGGCGATCATTCATCAAGATCAACGCCCGGAAAGCTTCTGGTCCTGACAACATACCTGGTCGTGTGCTGAAGGACTGTGCAGGAGAACTCGCAGCGGTCTTCACGGACATCTTTAACATCTCACTGAGTCAGGCCATCGTCCCCACCTGTTTCAAAGCCACCACCATCATCCCTGTCCCAAAGAAGGCAACGCCCTCCTGCCTCAATGACTATCGTCCAGTAGCACTCACCCCCATCCTGATGAAGTGCTTCGAACGGCTAGTCATGAAAAGCATCACATCTGTCCTCCCTGCCTCCCTGGATCCCTTCCAATTTGCATATCGGCCTAATCGCTCAACCGACGATGCCATCTCCTCTGCCCTCCACACAGCTCTCACACATCTGGACACGAAAGACTCCTATGTCAGAATGCTGTTCATCGACTTCAGCTCGGCATTCAACACCATCATCCCCCAACAGCTCATCCTTAAACTGGACAGTCTGGGGCTGAACACCTCAATGTGTAACTGGCTGCTAGACTTCCTGACCGGGAGACCACAGGCAGTACGGGTCGGGAATAACACATCCAGCACCATCACATTGAATACAGGAGCCCCACAAGGATGTGTGCTGAGCCCCCTTCTATTCACCCTGCTAACACACGACTGCACACCATCATACAGCTCCAACCACTTCATCAAGTTTGCGGACGACACAACAGTGGTGGGTCTCATCAGCAACAATGATGAGACGGACTACAGGAACGAGGTGAGCCGCCTGGCCTTGTGGTACGGACACAACAATCTCACTCTCAACGTGGAGAAGACAAAGGAGATTGTTGTGGACTTCAGGAAGAGGGATGCCCAACATGCCCCTCTGACCATCAACAGCACCACAGTGGAGAGAGTGGACAGCACCAAGTTCCTGGGAGTGCACGTCTCAGAGGACCTGTCCTGGAGCAGGAACACTGCATCACTGGCCAAGAAGGCTCACCAGCGCCTCTACTTTCTCCGCAAGCTGAAAAGGGCTGGAGCTTCAACCCCCATCATGTGCACCTTCTACAGGGGTGCCATAGAAAGTGTCCTGACCAGCTGCATCACGGTGTGGTTTGGTGCATGTACTGCATCCTGCCGCAAGAGCCTCCAGCGCATCGTGAGAGCAGCTGAGAAGATTGTCGGCACCTCCTTCCCCTCACTACAGGACTTACACAGCAACCGCCTCACTCGGAAAGCCCTCTGCATGGCAGGTGATCCCACACACCCACTACACAGCTGCTTCAGCCTGTTGCCTTCAGGGAGGAGACTGAGGAGTCTCCAGGCTCGAACCAGCAGACTAAATGACAGCTCTGTTCATCAGGCAGTCAGGATGCTTAACTCTCTGCCTGCTCTGCCCTCCCTCCCACTTGTACTGCCTTAATCACAAAAAACTTTCACACACACGGGTTATTCACTCAACTCACGGTCATGTGCTCATTCAGTTTGCACTACTTCTTATATTTGCACTAATGTTTGTATTACATTACTGCCTATAGTCATACTACTGTTTACATTCACTGTTTACATTTATTACTACTGTTTTCATTCAATACTACTGTTTACATTTATTACTACTGTTTACATTTACACTACTTTTTATATCTACACTACTGCTGGTAATATATATTTTTTACTAGCCTTATTGCATATGCCACTTTACCTCTATACCAATATCAACTACCTCATACATATACTGTGTACATAAACTTCATATGCTGCTTTGTCACTCTATTACAAATGTCAATGCCAGAACTTTCATTTTATTTTATAGATATACTTTTTACACTTTTATACTACTATGCAAAAAACTCAGGACAGTATTACACTTTTGTTATTTCATTTTATGCTTATGTTTATTAAATGTTTAGTGTTTTAGTGTTGGTGTAACTTTTCATACTTTCATACTACTACTATGCAAAAACTACTATGCAAAAACTCAGGACAGTATTACACTTTTATTATTTCATTTTATGCTTATGTTTATTAAATGTTTTAGTGTTTTAGTGTTTAAATGTTTACTGTTGCACCGAGGGACAGAGAGAAATGCAATTTCAATCCTGTGTATGTCCTGTACATATTGCAGTTTTGACAATGAAGTTTACTTTGACTTTGACTTTGATAACTTCATTTTTTTAGATCAAATATTTTCTCCAGTCAAAATGAGTGTTAAAGAGTCTGATGTAGCTGTGGTGTAAAAAACACAGACCTAAATGCATTTTTGTGTTGTTTTTAGGTAAAACACCAACAACAACTAAACCAACAACAACTAAACCAACAACAACTAAACCAACAACAACTAAACCAACAAAAACTAAATCAACAAGAAAACCAGACGACACACAATCTGCCCAAACTCCATCAGGAAGTGATTTAAACTACAAGGGTAAGGTTAATTTAAATTTTGTTGTTTATGTTTTCAATGGTCTAACACTACTTTCTATATATATTTTTTTTAGTTTCTGATCAACTCAATTCATCTTCCAGAATATTTTATGACATTAGTTAGACTGACTTTTGTATCTTGTACATATGAAAGTTGAGAACCTATGAGGGGCCGTGTAGGACTTGAACTATTTTCCTCTCTCACACACACATCTATTGCCTCTCATTCACTATAGTATTACTGCACACACACACATGTATTGTCTCTCATTCACTATACTGTAGTATTACTGCACATACACACACATTTTCTGCTTATTGCCTCTCATTCAGTATGGTATTATTCAATTCTCACACACACACACACACATGTATTGTCTCTCATTCACTATAGTATTACTGCACATACACACACATTTTCTGCTTATTGCCTCTCATTCAGTATAGTATTATTCTATTCACACACACACACACATCTATTGCCTCTCATTCACAATAGTATTAAGGTACACACACACACATTTTCTGCTTACACACACACACACATTTTCTGCTTATTGCCTCTCATTCAGTATAGTATTATTCTCACACACACACACATGTCTATTGCCTCTCATTCACAATAGTATTAGTTCACAAACACACGCACACACATGTATTGCCTCTCATTCACAATAGTATTAGGTCACATACACATTTTTTGTCTCTCTTTGGTCGTGTGTGTGCGCGCGCATGTGTGTGTGTGCGAGAGAACATACTAGTATGTATGAGAAGAAGACCTGTGTGTGTGTGTGTGAGTGCATTTTGTCCCGGAAGAGGCGGGGCATAATTTCAAGATCTGATGCGCATGCGTGAGAGCTGAGGCGGCAGCAGCAGCAGGAAGTTACAGCCAAACACCATGAGCTCCAGAGAAGATTCTGCCCAAATTTTAAATAGTATTTTGTCACCAACGGATGCAACAAGTAGTGGGACGTGCGTCTTAAACGAAAGAGCTCCTGTGAGCGCCCGCATCGATTCTGTTGATACAGAGTTCTCTGTTTCGTGTGCTGGAGCAGCTAGCGGCTAGCTGCTAGCCGAAGTTCAACAGTGTCACCTGGAAATCAAGGTAAACTACTTCTACACAGTAAAGAGTTTGTTTTCTGAATATATAGTGTGCATTTTATTAACCATATCTCAGGAATCCGTGTACGGTTCGTTCTTTGGTTTTTCCGTTTCAGAATAAAATACTGTATACGTTTTGTTGACGTAGTTATACAGGTGTTGTGACGAAAATTGCACCTCTTCGGTAAAATGCACCCGCGTTAAGGAATTAGAGTTTCAGGGCACTTTCAGTAGTCCAAAAATACATCCACGTGTGCTTTTCTGTGTACAAAAGTGGAGAAAAAAAAATAAAAATAAAATAGCTGTCTTTTGGTAATTATAAAAAGGGAAGCATGTTATCTGTAATTTGAATGTGTGAGGAAGAAAGGGCCTGTGGTCTTTTTGTGTAGTTTGTACGCCTATGGTTTCAACTGTAAGATGTAACAATAGTTTTGACAACTACGCTTGTATGAAGAACTATAAACTGTATGGCAAAATAGTACCAAAATGACAACAATTAAGTGTACTTTCTTTTTTCCACAGATGAGGAAGGATCATCCAAGCTTCAAAACATCCTTGTATTTGTAACTGGAGCAGATACCACCAGTTGGCTTTTTTCCACCACCAACCATCGAGTTTCTACATGAGGGTAGTGAAGAATGCTCCTCAAAATGAATGCTTCCCATGGCAAACACCTGTATAAACTGCTTGAAACTCCCGCTCCTAACATCGTATGAGGTGTTTAAGGAAAACATGGACTTTGCTTGAAATCATACAAATGCCAGACAGTGCTAGTTACAAACCTGCACTAAAAAGCTACATGAAATTAAATGTTGCTTATCTAGATTTAACACCAGCCAGTTTCAGCTAAACATTTTAAAACTCGCACACCAAGTCAATTTAAAAAACAGATTTATTTAAAACTACAGAAAACAGATTTATTTAAAACTACAGAAAACAGATTTATTTAAAACTACAGAAAACAGATTTATTTAAAACTACAGAAAACAGATTTATTTAAAACTACAGAAAACAGATTTATTTAAAACTACAGAAAACACACACACATTATGTAAAAATTCAGCCTTCCTGTGACGTCACAACAACCCTGTCGCCAGTGAACTCCTCATAAATCAATGTGAACATTTTAAATTTTACTCGTTCACGCTGCAGGAGAGTCAAACGTTCCAGTGGCTCAACCAGGGACAAACAAAACTTCGTTGTTTCGCTGGCGGGAGGTGGTGGTGGGGGCGGTGGTGTGGCAGCCAAACTATTTCGTCCTTTCATGAAGTCAAGGACCTCGCGCTCGAAGTCCTTTCGCTGCATCGGATGCTGCTCCCGACGGGGTCTCTTCTGCCCTGATCATGTAAAGGACACAGTATGTGTTACATGTTTTGCATGTTAGATGAGCTTTCAAGGGACACATGTCTGCATTACTGTACATAACTGTGTGTACAGCAAATACTCAATAAACAAGTTGTTTCATAAGAAATTATTTGTTTTTATGAGTTTACATATGTATCTGTGTGTAAGTGTGTGTGTGTGTGTGTGTGTGTTTTAAAGCAGAGGATATTTTTGTACCACTGCATCGGTTGTGTGTGTGTATTTGTGGCTGTGGTTTTTTGCCACTAAATCAATACAAATCAATACAAAATGCACGATGAGAGTCACACCTGGGGCCCACGAGGAAGGCGCAGGCATCACAGAAGAAGAGGCGGTGGACGGCGCAGGAGGAGCAGTTACTGGAGAAGGAGCTCTGAAGTTCTGTGCAAGCTCCAAATCACCCAAGTCAATAGTTTCTGTGAATCAAATAACAAATAAACAATATTTTTTACATTAATATTTATAACAACTTTGCAGTATAAATGTCTATGAGTCACAACTTTTACCTAGAGCTGATGAGGCCTCAAATGCTGCTGACTCGTCTGCAGCCTCCTCTGGGTCTTGTGTGTCCTCGTCCACAGCTGCCTGGTTCTCCATGGAAGTGTCCAGTGTCCTGTCAGGCATGTTGCCACTGGTTTCACGTGGCAACATGAATGGCTTCATGAACGACATGACCGCCAAGTACTTCCATTTTGTACTGTTGTCTGCTGCAGCACCACTGCGTTGTCTGTCTTTCTCCTTTTTAACCTCTTTAGCATATGTGTCCCTCAGACTCTTCCACCTTTTCTTGCAGTAATCCACTAAACAAAAGCATTTAAAAACGTTAAACGTGGTGGCTATACTTTGAGTTAGTTGAAATCATTCTTATTTTTATCCATTTTGTTATGTAGTTTGACGGTTATCATTGTTTGAACAAACTGTGAAATAAGGGGCAGATATAATATGATTTCATCTTCTTTCTGCTCCCTTCATTTTATCCTACTTGTATTCTTGTATCTGATGAAACTGTCTTGTATTGTTCTTTTAATATGAATGAATAAACATCAAATCAAATCACATTGGCCAGCAGCTTAAAGTGGCTAAACGTGAAACGTTCAAAACTTACCCGGCATACCGAGTTCCTCACTGATACTCTGCCAGGCAAGGACCTTTTTAATTCTGTCTCTGTACAGGACACTTGACTGGTTGTACAAGACTTCTCGTGAACACACGGCAACAATCAATTGGTCTTCCATCATAGCACTGTACACAACTTCGCGGGGTTTGACACAAACAATGCGTCACACAGTTGCGCATGCGCACAACCGTCCCCTCGTTCCGCGTCACATAGCTCCACCCCGACTCTCCCTGATTGGTTGACACACCAACCAATCAGGTAGATTTGAGCGGCGTTTGAACGTTTGAACCGCGAAAACTTCAGCTCAGCTGAAGCGGAACTTGGAAGCCGACGCCGGTTCACGTACACGGAAAAACGCTCCTCAGAACGCGCAACACGCACGCGACCTGACGCCAGACGCCAGAAGGTGCCTAGGTGCGTCCACCATTGACTTTACATGGAGGCTGGAAGCTTTGAGGTCAAAACGCTGCACTGTGTGAACACACCATAAGACGTTTGTGAATCAGCCCCAAAACTGAGTTGTAAGTCTTGGAAAGTTGAAATCTCAGACCTCCTCCTCTGTTAAGAGAAGGTTTTTCTCTCTTAACATACAAAGCTTCCTTCACACCTCTCTCAAACCATCTGTGTTCTCGGTCCAAAATTTGCACATTTTCATCCTCAAATGAGTGTCCCTTGTCCGTGAGGTGAAGGTGAACAGCTGAGTTTTGTCCAGAGGTGGTGGCTCTCCTGTGTTGGGACATTCGTTTGTGAAGAGGCTGCTTCGTTTCTCCAATGTAACGGTCTGAGCAGACCTCGCTGCACTGGACTGCATACACCACACCACTCTGTTTGTGTGTGGGGGTTCTGTCCTTCGGGTGGACCAGCCTCTGTCTGAGAGTTCTGCTGGGTTTGAAATGTACTGGGATGTTGTGTTTGTTGAAAATCCTTCTGAAATTCTCTGAGACTCCAGCAACATAAGGAATGACAATGTTTTTCCGTCTGTTAGCATTTTTCTGTTGATTATTGTGTTTAGCAGATTTCCTCGCTGACTTGACAAAAGCCCAGTTGGGATATCCACATGTTTGCAGCGATTTGTTGATGTGTTTCTGTTCCTTTTCCTTCCCTTCTGTCCTTGTGGGGATGTGTTCTGCCCGATGCTGTAAGGTTCTGATGACAGAAAGTTTGTGCTCCAGTGGATGGTGAGAGTCAAACAGAAGATACTGGTCTGTGTGGGTTGGTTTTCTGTAAACTTCAATGTTGAGACTGTCCTCTCCCTCCATATGCACCAAACAGTCCAAAAAAGGCAGCTTGTTATCGTTAGCATCCTCTCTGGTGAACTTGATGTTGTTATCAACTGAGTTAATGTGTCTGGTGAACGCTTCCACCTCCCTGGCTTGGATTTTGACCCAGGTGTCATCCACATAACGGAACCAATGGCTTGGAGTTGTCCCCTCATAGGAGTTAAATAAATAGGACTCAAATATCCATTCTCTCCTGAATAAATAAAATAAAATAAAAAAAATTGACCCCTCAGTCGTGTCCAACTTCCAGCCTGTCTCCAGACTCCCATTCGCCTCTAAACTTCTGGAAAAAAAACAGTTGAGTCTCATTTAAAATGTTTCTTGGAGGATCACGCCATCCTAGAGTTATTCCAATCTGGCTTTAAATCTCTCCACACTGAAACTGCTCTACTAAAGGTTTTTAACAACATTTTCATAGCCACAGATGCAGGTGATTCTGTGCTGCTTGTCCTATTGGACCTTACAACTGCTTTTGACACCATCAACTTCAGGATCTTCATTTCTAGGCTGGAGCTGTGGGTGTGCATCACAGTGTCAGCCCTCAAATGGTTTGAGTCCTACCTCTCTGACAGAACCTTTTGTGTCAACATCAAAGATTTCAGTTCAGCATCGGCAGTGCTTCAATGGGGGTACCACAGGGGTCCATCCTCGGTCCCCTTCTCTTTTCTTTATACTTGCTGCCACTAGGTGCTATTTTCCGCAAACACAACATACCCTCTCACTTCTATGCCGATGACTGTCAAATTTACTTCCCCCTGAGGCACAGAGGTACACGCCCTATTCAACCTCGTCTTGACTGCCTTGCTGACATCTGGGACTGGATGGCTTTAAACTTCTTAAGTTTCAATGAGAAGAAGTCTGAAGTCATGTTGTTCCATCCCAATGGCACGTTCATGAACCACTACATCAACCTTTCCTCTCCGTTAGAGAAACAAAAAGTCACTAATCTGGGAGTGATAATGGATCCTTCATTGAAACTTAACAGTCATGTAAACAAGATTGTTAAAGACCGTGTAAAGTGAAATTAAATGTGTGTTTTTAGTTTGTCACATGGCATAAATATGTGTTATTAATCACCCATATAAATCTGACTGATTAAAAACATTGTTTTCCTTATAAAATTAAGTGTCAAAAATCATGAAAAAACATTATTTTCCCTTAATCTGAAACGGTGGGGGCGTGTCAGCGCGTGGGCGTGGTTTCAGCGCCGTGTCCTGCCCCCTTCAGAGCTGAGCTGTGTCTGGACAGGCAGACGGGTGAAGCAGAGATCCATCTGCTCCGTTCTGGCTGCCAGCAGCTCCTTTTTCCAAGAGTTACGCTGTTTTTAGTGCACTAACAACTCTAGTTTTGTTTTTAAATTTGATGACACAAAAATAATTCATAACTCCGCTGTTATGTGTTTAATAATAAGCGCTATTTTAGAAGATTCATTCATTCATTCATTCATTCAACCTTTATTTAGTCAGGTAAATCTTTTGAACCTCATGGGCTCATTTACGAAAGCGACCTGCTAAAACTAAAGAACAATGAACAGCAGTGGTAGAATTTCCTTAAACAATAAACAAACAAA
>JBBPBX010018618.1:7186-35800 GCA_038048925.1 Garcialebias charrua | reverse complement strand
TATTTTCTGGTGTATAGTTCGCACTGTTGTATAGGTCGCATTGTCAAATTATCACCACTAGATTGGAAAAATCCCTAGATAAGTCGCACCGGTGTATAGGTCGCACCTACGTTTAGCTCTGCTGCAAATATCTGCCACAGGAGCGCACAGCAAGGCTATATATATATATTCCACCTGAGGAATATAAATATGTATATTACTGCCTGAGGAATATATATATGTATATTACCACCTGAGGATAAAAAACTAGGTTTTATGTTTTCCAGCTGTGAACCATCAACTCCACTAAATAACTGAACATACGTACTCTATTGACAAGAGGCTTTAAATCGCTGTATTGCCAATATTATTATGCTTAATGTTAGACCAAATAACCAATCTGGGTTCAGGAAACAGCACAGCAACTGCTTCACTGAAGGTTCTTAATGATGCTGTTGAAGCATTGAATGCTAAGGATTATTGTGCTGAACTTTTCTTAGACCTGTCTAAAGCTTTTGACACTTTCTATCATAACATCTTGTGTCATAAGCTCTCAGAAATTGGTTTCTCAGATCACACCATTGATTGGTTCTCTAACTATCTTTCAACATAGTGGTACTTCCTCCAGTTATTTAACAGTCAACAATGGTGTACCACAAGGCTCAGTCTTAGGACACACCCTATTTACAATCTACATAGCTAATGTAGGTCAGAACATTCTTGATGCATCCTTACATTTCTATGCTGATGATGACACAGTTGTTAATTGTCGAGCTAAAACAGTTACTAAGGCCTTCCAGCTTTTGTAATACACCTTTGACATAATCCAGTCAGATTTGTTCCACCTAAATTTGTCCTAAATGCCAATAAAACCAAATAGATGCTTTTTTTTCCAAACAGGAAATAAGTCCCAGCAGTTCTTCTTAAGATTTTATCCTCAAATTGTGTCCCTATTGAGTTTGTTTATTCCTATAAATATTTGGTTATCTTGGTCAACTTGCACCCTCTTTTAAGCTCCACGTGGAAAACCTAGTAACAAAAATGAAAGTCAAACGGGGTTTCTTTTTCAGAAACAGATCCTGTCTAACTCTGAACGTTAGGAAATGCCTTGTAACTGTGACTTTCCTTCCCTCCATTGACTATGGTGACATTATTTACATGAATGATCCTACAAGCACCCTGCATATGTTGGAAGCTCTCTATGATGGTGCACTAAGATTCATAACTGAATGTAACTACCATACTCATCATTGCACCCTGTATTCACTGGTTAACTGGTCATCATTAACTTCACACAGACTCTCTCACTTGTACATTTTCATATTTACATCACGTCTTGGTCTGTTGCCTTCATACATTTCCTCCTACATGTCTCTGCGTGAGTGCAACTACATCATGCACTATCAAAGTCAAAGTCAAAAGTCAAAGTCAACTTTAGGTAACACTTTATAATAACTACACATTATTTAGCCTTATTTAAGCATTAATAAACATTTAATTAACATTGAAAACATCATTAATTAAGGATGATTCACACTTAATACACTATTAATTAACACACTTATTAACGCTTTATACATAAAGAATAATGAGTTCCAAAACCTACGTACTCAATGTTTATTCATGCTTAATAACTCATGAATTAACTATGCTATCTATATTTGTAAATGCACAAATTAATGTACTTTCACCACATGTATTAAATGCGTACTAATTGTTAAATAATGTTTGAATTCACTATCTATTAATCCTGCAATGCATCATTAATTAAGGCAGTTGCTAGTAGTTACTTAAGTGTATTTGTGAACCCTTCTAAAGTGAAGACTAGTCATGGTTTACTAAGGTTTTGTTCATGTTGAATAAATCCTAAATAGCCACAAGTTATTTTTCACTTGTGGAAATCAGACAAAAATTAAATAAAAAAATAAAAAATAATAATTTAAAAAAATAATTTTGGTTTAAATGTTCTTTATTTCAGCTTTGTTGCAGCTGGGTTTTGTTTTTTCATTCATTCATTCAACCTTTATTTATACAGGCTATCCTCGTTGAGCCACGGGGACTCATTTACAAGAGGGACCTGTTTCACTCACACCCAGGGTCAATTTAGAGTTACCAATCAGCCTAACATGCATGTTTTTGGACTGTGGGAGGAAACCGGAGCACCCGGAGAAAACCCACGCATGCACGGAGAGAACATGCAAACTCCACCCAGAAAGGCCCCCGGACCGGGATTTGAACCTTGGACCTTCTCGCTGAGAGGCAGCAGCTCTACCAGTTGCGCAACCGTGCTGCCCAAGTTCATGTTCATGTTGAATAAATCCTAAATAGCCACAAGTTATTTTTCACTTATGGAAATCAGACAAAAATGAAATTAAAAAATAATAATAATAATTTTAAAAAATAATTTTGGTTTAAATGTTCTTTATTTCAGCTTTGTTACAGCTGTGTTGTTTTAACTGGCTTTATAAATAAAGTATTATCATTACAATTTTTTTTTAATTATTTTTAAGCCGAATTACGCAGTTTCCGGTAGTTTCCGACAGTTTCCGGCCGCTATGTTTCTTAGCTTCGGTTAGCTCCGGCTTCGACAGCCAAACCGTGTTGGTTCAGAGGTTGCTCCGCGCGGACACATGTGCTACAGCTGAACGGCGGTTTTGCGTAGGGACAGATAGACCAAGGACAAAGATGCTGTGGAACGCGTGAAGCAGCAGACAGCAAGATTTAGTGGAGGAACCACGAGCTAACATGCTAATGCTAACGGACCCGACGGGCGGCGGTCCGAGACGCCTGCTGGGGCCGGGAGCTCGCATCCATGTCTGCCTGGCAGCCTCAGATGTTTAATGGACACTGAGGTAACATGTTAAAACGCGGATAAACAGCTGGGCAGCCTTTTTGGAGGGACGACACCGAGCTAACGGGGGGCTAAAATGCTAACGAGGCCCAACCGGAGACACGGACCCGACGGGCGGCAAATTATGTTATTTGAAGGATCTCATTTGATTTGTGACCAAAATGTTTTGCACTATTTTTCTTTGACACAATTTTTGCCACTTTAGTGACCTGCTACAGGTTGAGTATTTCATGACCCAGGTTGGGTAAACATTTTATACATATTGTACAGTTAACAACAGCTTTTATCCTGCTATTTCTTTATCGGATGTTAAATTACTGTAACTGACAGATGTATGTTTTATTGTCAGATGTTAAATTACTGTAACTGAAGCTAGATTCATACTTGACACGCCGCGCAGCGCGCGAGGGTGCACACTCCAGAAGTGACGCAATTTCACTGTCCCCGCCCTTGCGCGTTGGCCCCGCGCAGGGGATTAGCGCGTGCCGTGCACCTCTGAATTTTTGAAACTCCGCAAGCCCTGCGCGCGCGCGGTGGGCGCTACGATTTGATTGACAGGTCCTCACCGACAGCCTTCACCCTCTTCACGCCGGAGCCTGCAGCTGTTTGCGCCGCTGTGGTCGTGGAGACGGAGTCGCGACGCATGGAGGAATGTTTTGTGACACAAAATGTATTAAATTATCCTTCATTCCTGATCTGGAGTCGGACTTTTCTTTTGTTTTTTCGCCAAAAGTCACGTGATCGCTTTCTCCTCCGCTGACTCCATGCATTAAAACCGCAAATAAAGACAACAGTTCAGCACGCGAGCAGAAAGCTATTTGTTTTTGTTGTGTGACGTCAAACAGTTCTTCTTCTACGGTAGATTTCTTCTTCTACACCTTTCTTGCAACATATGCACAGGTTTTAGAGGGTACTGCCTTCTGCTGGTCCGTAAAAGAACAGCACTTTGCCATGCGCCGCCGTGCGACAACTATAAACACCGAGGCGACATTGTAAATGCATTTTGCCGCACGGCACAGTGCACGTGCAGCGCGCGCACTCCAGCCTGCGGACCAAACCCATACGGAAAAGATATATATAAATTTTATAAAGTTTTTATATGTTTTGTTTGAAACTTATATTTTTTGTATAATGCATTGAAACCAGGTATAAGATCCTTAGTAAATTTGTATAAAATGAAACATATATAATTTGTATACTTATAAGAACAATATATGACAGTAATTTCACATATAATATCCTTAGTAGGAAAATGTACTATTGAACTTACCGGTATATGGGGGTTAGAGTGAGGAGGTGTGGCCAGGACTGTGACATGCAGCTAGCATTAGCATAATATATGCAACATGCTAGCTGCATGTCACGGTCCTGGCCACACCTCGTGACATGCTAGGTGGAGGACTTTTCACCCCCTCCTGAGTGGTAAATTGATATAGCAACATAGGCTAATGTTCAAAGCAGTAACAATTGTCATATTTGTTAATGTTAAACTATCTCAAGTAAGACATATGTATCCAAATCAAAAATAACCTCTTTCAACAGGTGCACCTGTGGTCACTGCAGCTTCCTTTCCCCTATAGAAAACGTGTGTTGTAGGGAGACGCCAAAGGTATAACTATGGATTATTTAGCACTTCCTCAAGCCCTAATAAATATACAATATAAATAAACACAACAATAAACCTGGTCTTGAGTACACAGTGCACTTTTATTGTCTTAAAAGCATTTCTCAACCTGGACCTGGGCTGTGAATTACTATGGGTATACATTACCAGTAAAAGCACACACAAACTTACCTCAAATTAAAAAAAATAATAGTAAAAAATCTAAACTTTATTCATGTTTCACACCACCTTGAGTTCAAATTAATTTTTACATAGTAAATGTGTTACAATGTAATGCGGATAGTCAACGTGATCAATGAAGCTGCTTGTTCTGTCACCACTAGACCTCTGTATTGATAATTACATTTCCAAATCATACGTGTTCACATCTCTGCAATTATTACAAACTCATGTGTAAATTTACTTTTACTTTTAATTGTTTTAGGTGTGTCAAAATTCTATTTTGTTGTGTTTGGACACCCATATAGGGTTTCCGGCAGTTTCCCACAGTTTCCGGCAGCAGTCAGTTTTCGGTAGTGCCGCCATGTTTTGGCTAGCTTCGGTTTGCCTCGGCTTTGACAGTCAGTTCAGTTTCATTTATTTATTCATTTTATAAAAATAGAACACACAACAATCACATGTTTCTTGTATAAAAAAGAAAATATAAAATGAAAGGCGGCAGAAGAAGAAAATATCTTATTATGTCTGCAAACATTTCAAACAATAATTATATATAAGTAACAATGAAAAAAATGAAACTCATCTCAATTTTCAAATTTCGAGATATTACACATTGAATTACTGTACTTTGTACATATTTCTTCAACAATTCACTCTTTATCTTTTTTTAAACACAAACATCGACATTGCTTTTTTTATATCTCACTCTAAGCCATTCCACAATCCAATTCCCTGGACTGTAGACCGTCCCTTCAAACTAGTTCTGTATTGTGTCTTTACAAATACATCAGTTCCCTTTAGGTTGTAACAGCTTGCGCTTTTAAGAAAATGTGTCTGAATATTTAAGGGTAGTGCATTGTTATGAGCTTCATACATCATCATTAAAATATGGTAATCTACTAAATCATGGAACTTCAGTAATTTCAACTGAAAAAATAATATACTAGATGGATGACAGTTCTTGCAATAATCCTTATGGCTCTTTTCTGTAAAATAAAAATAGGTTTTGTAATAGTTTTACATGCTTTTCCCCAAACATTAATGCAATAAATTAAATGTGGAACAATGATGTGTTATACAACAGA
Organism: Garcialebias charrua; assembly: GCA_038048925.1. Taxonomy (NCBI): domain Eukaryota; kingdom Metazoa; phylum Chordata; class Actinopteri; order Cyprinodontiformes; family Rivulidae; genus Garcialebias; species Garcialebias charrua. Next base: position 30,102 of record JBBPBX010018618.1, on the reverse strand, counting down.
TACAATGCTTTGTCATTCAATAGGACCCTAACCTTATACAGTACATCTCTGCAATTATTACAAACTCATGTGTAAATTTAATTTGACTTTTAATTGTTTTAGGTGTGTCAAAATTCTATTTTGTTATGTTTGGACACCCAGATAGGGTTTGCGGCAGTTTCCCACAGTTTCCGGCAGCAGTCAGTTTTTGGTAGTGCCGCCATGTTTTGGCTAGCTTCGGTTTGCCTCGGCTTCGACAGTCAAATCTTGTGTCCCTTCCAGCTCCAGCGAGTGGGATTTGACCTTTTCTTGGTAATGTAGTTCACGCTCTGGTTTTGTTTTTAACCAGATCGGGTCAGGGAGTTGACGAACATCAAAACCATTTATAGCACGCCGTTTTATTTTTAATTGCTCAATCTCACTTTTTAACTCAAGTTGTTCTTGTTGAAAATTTTCTCTTCTGCGAATGTTATCTTGCCTTAACAATTCAAGTATTTCAGTGAGCAGCTGTAAAGCTTCATCACAATCGTTATCTCCCATCTTTTTGTTTTGAATTCGTTTGATCTCACGTTTTAACTTAAGTTTTTCTTGTTGAAAAGTTTCTCTTCTGCGAATGTTACTAAGCCTTAACGATTCGAGCTTTGCTGTGAGCAGCTGTAAAGCTTGATCATAATTGTTAAGGCTTAGTAACATTCGCAGAAGAGAAACTTTTCAACAAGAAAAACTTAAGTTAAAACGTGAGATCAAACGAATTCAAAACAAAAAGATGGGAGATAACGATTGTGATGAAGCTTTACAGCTGCACACAGAAATACTTGAATTGTTCAGGCAAGATAACATTCGCAGAAGAGAAAATTTTCAACAAGAAAAACTTGAGTTAAAAAGTGAGATTGAGCAATTAAAAAGAAAAAGATGTAAGAATTATGAGGAGGTCAATATTAATACTGACCTCTTTATCCTTAATTAATCTACTTATTCAGATTGAATAGTAAATTCACGGATTCTGTTCTTTTTCAGTTTACCCAATATCTCTGTGATCTTTATGATGGATAAATAAACAGAGCCATTAAGTGACAAAGACGTTAACTTAGTTTGATATGTCAAAGAGACACTATCATTTATTTAAAATAAATCAACTAAATTAACACCATTACACTTGATTGACATGATTTCACTTTCTTTCAAATTAAAACGTCAGCACACTTAAATTCAACACAACAGACTTCAATATTGGATGTAAACATATTTAGTCTGAGGGCTCTTTAAACTTAAAATAGTTTCCAGCTTAGGTTGAGAGGGGAAAGAATAGGAGGAAAGATTTAAGAAGAATTGGGAGGTTAAGAGAGGAAGTTTATCTTGCATTTATGAAACCAGATGACACTCTTCCGTACGCGTCCAGCTAAGATATCATCACACCTCCAGCAAGCAAACAGCTGCTCCTTTACCTTAAGACGTCCGCCTTGGTTCTGGTAAAGAGCTGTGGTCAACTTTAGACTGACAAGTCGTCGGTCCCGCAAGTCCAAGCTGGACTCCACGCGTGTTTACCTTGTCGGTGTCGGTGATACTCGCTTTCATCGGCAAAAGTCGTGGCAGTCGTGGTTTCTTGGCTCAAGATAATTTATTCCAGGAAGGAATAACAAACGCTCGTTCGAGGTGGACTCATAACAGCCTGTTATCAGTCCTTAGCTGAAGACGCAGGTCGTTAGCTCTTGACCAAAACGTACCCAGCTCTTGGGAAAGGTTCACATCTCTTTGAAATTCCCAACAAACTCTGAGGACTCTTGCCGACTCCTGCAGACTCCTGCAGCCTCTAGCAAAAGCTTAGACTAGTACTTAAGGAAGGACCAGTCGAGGAGTTCATTTGTCTTATCAAACCCAAGGTTACAAGCCAGCAGCAGAGGGAAATGTTTAGGAACAGACAGAGAAAGCTGGAGCCTTGTTCATGAAAAACAACTGATTAAACTGTCTTCTTATTTCTAAACAAAACAGTCGGGTCTCTGTGACCCGATATTTCCCTTTAACACAGCAGTGAACACAGTTTAACTCTCACAGAATAACACAGCTTAAAAGCGCACATCATGAAAATGACAAAAGTTATTCTTTTGATCACATTAGGATAAAATCAAAGATAGAAATAGTCTCTTTTGGTGACTATATTTATCAGATTATAGCTAAATGAATGATTTTGTAGTAAATGTCTTGCTTTACTGAGTGGTCAGTAAAGGTCATCACTGGACAGTTCAAAAACCTTAATTTGACCCTGGGTAGGTCCATTACATCTCCCCCCTTTTGGAAGCCATCGCCAGTCCTTGGGGATGGGGTCCAACACGAAAGGAAACCTTGAACTGTCTTTGATCTTGAAGTAATCCAGCAAGTGGAAAAGAAAAATCAAAAATTATAATCCCATAAAGTTTTTGGAAATTCCATACTGTTCGGAGGTAATCCCATTGCGAAAAGCTTTTAATCCTTTGGAAAACAAAGTCTGTTAACTCTTGGAAAACAAAGTCTGTGATCCCTTGGAAAGCAAAGTCTTATAATCCACAGCGGTAATTCCACAACGATTAGTTTTGTTGATTGATCAGCAACAATTGTTTTCATAATCAGCATGTAGAGGGGATCCCTCGATTGACGCAGAGGAGGCGACCCTTGGATGGAGGTTGAAGACCAAGCGTTGGAGCTGCAGGTCCCCACATCGAAGGTTGTTGGCTGGTTGGTTTCCAGTCAGTGCCACTCTGGTTCTATGTGTCATGCAATTATGTGGTTTTTTAGGTGGGCTTATGATTGGGATTTTACATTAAGCCTTACCTATATGCACCTGGTATGTAAGCTATCATGGTTTAGATCAGCTACAATTACCAATTAAGGGGTGGATCAATTCTGTAAATTTAGATATAGGGATTTGTACCTATAGAATTTTGGAGGGCTTCTGTAACGAAGGCCTCTAATTCCAAACTATTCCTCCATTCATTACTTAGTTTAGGTTAAACTAAAATAAAAATGAAATATAGTTTGATCTAAATGTCTGTTGTCTTTTAGACGAACGACGTAGGATTTGGTATTCCTAATAAATTTTGAAGTCTATGGCGAGACTCATCAAAATGAATAGACAATCTAGAATAGAAACGATCGAATCGGTTCAATTTAGAAATTGTGAGACCAGTGTAGTTTATTGTACCTTGAGTAGCTTTAAACTACATTGACTCTTCGACGATTGAGATTTAACAAAACGAACTGCATGTTGGCATAGTTAAATCCATATCATTCATTAACCAATGTTAATACAAAACCTTTTTGGCTGGGAGTGTTCAGAACCAAAACAATATCTCAACTAATGACAACAGTAATGACTAAACAACAAGGAAACAACGTTTCACTGCTTCGACACACTCTTGTCGTCAGATTCCAAAGTGCAACACACAAGAAAAACAGGTCTCAACTTTATGACCGAGGTCAAATTAAATCTCGTGGATTTAAACGGTTGTTAAGGTTAGTTTTTTGTTGTGGGTTTTAGGCTTAGCGTTTCTAAGTTCAAATTGGACAATGCGACTTATAGGGTGGGAAATACGGTAGTTTAAACCTGATTAGTTTATTTACTAACTTGTGTTTTGACGACCTTATTATCCCATGAAGTCGGTGTGTTTGTGAGATCTTTGTCTTTTGTGGAGTCATTGAACGCCTTGTAAGGTTTGATCTGATTTCGATGTACCCATTTAGCAATTGGCTCTTTGCGGCCTTTGCTGATTTTGATTTCGTAGACGACTGAGGACACTTTGTCTGTTATCAGATGAGGTCCAGTCCACCTGGGCATTAGTTTGCGGGCGAGAGTTCCGGTCTCGGACCCTCCTTTCCCGGTTGCTGGGGCGAACGTATAGTACCAGACTCTGTCTCCCACTTGGAGTTCATTATGAGAGGCCTTCTGGTCGTAGTACGCCTTACGTCCTTCAGCGGATCTTTCCAGGTTTTTCTGGGCGAAAGCAAAAGTGTTTCTGAGGTGTACATTCAAATCTTTGTCTTTGGCATGGCCTAACATCACCCCCCTTTGGTCATGGGGGACCACGAGCACAGGTGAGGACGTCCGTCCATGGGCACAAGTTAGGATGCCACCGTTTAGTTTAAGCTGTTCGCGCAGCTGAGAGAAGACGGTACACAGGAATCGTTTAGGATTTGGCCAACGTATCTTCTTACGTTTACCTCTTTCCGTGTAATTCAGGTGTGTCACAACTGTCGGCGCAGTCGCAGGTGTGTCTGATTGTACAGACTGCGACGGGTCACTGTCGTTGTGTGTGTCTTCCCACGTCTTGACTGAAGAGGGGCTCTTTGAGTCTGTAAAAACTATGTCATTTCTGACTAGTTCTAGACACAAATGTCCCTGAACCAAGGTTTCATCGAAAGCTTGGCTGATAGCCGATTTACCTGTCCCAGGGGACAGTACAGCAACCTCGGTGTGGGGTCCTTGGATCTCCACACCTTTCTCTACCTGTGGTAGGTAATGTGAGTTTGCCCCCTTCTTGTCTGAGAGGGGTCCTCGTAGTCTGCAACAATGATGTCCAAGTGACTGTCAGCGTTTGGTTGACTGTCATTTTCTGGACTCAGATGCCCTTGAACCAAGGTTTCATTGAAAGCTTGGTTGATTGCCGAATTACCTGTCCCAGAGGACAGTACAGCGTCTTCGGTGTGGGATCCTTGGATCTCAACACCTTTCACTACCTGTGGTAGGCAGTGGTCAGGGAGTGCTGAATGTGTCAGCTCACAGAGGAGGTTCTCTTGTTGGGCCAGAGTTTGGTCCAACTTTTGGGTCTCTTCTGTCTCACCTGTAGTTGAAGGTTCACTTACCGGGCTCTCGTCCTCGGATGAGCAGTCCCTTGTGTCCTTTGCGGTACCTGCGGTTAGGCAGTCTGTATCGCAACTAGGAAGCACTTTTATTGGCAGGGGTTTTCTCACTGTGCTCCACATTTTCCGTCGACCATAATCTATAATCGCGTTGAAGCGGTTTATAAAATCTTGGCCAACCAAAAATGGGAATGAGTCAAGTTTAGACACGTACACCGGGTGGTGTATTGTCATTTCGCCAATCTGCATGTGAACCATAGCCATAGCTGTTAGGGTTGTTCTCGTCTCTGCGAGACCCTGTAGCTCAATAGCACATTTCTCAAAGGGTATTTGCCTGTCAACACCGTTAGCGGCGGTCCTCAGCTCCTTGAACAGCTTGGCCGACATAATGGTTATATCAGCACTACCGTCCAGGAGGGCTTCACGCTCAAGGACACTTTCCAGTGTGATAGGTAGGTAAGCTTTCTTAGCCACCCCCCTTTGTATAAAGTTACACAGAAACCTCACAGGTCTTGGCCCACGTTTCTGTTCACGTGTGACTCTGTCTGTGTAATCTTGTTTACTGTCAGCATCTTGTTGGCTGTCAGCATCATGACCTTCAGGATGTTGTTTTGTGTCAGCAATTGGTTTGCTGTCAACATCCATGGCAATGTTGGTAGTAGTGTGCGCTGAGTTATTTGTGTGCTCTGAGTCTTTGTGAAAGACAGTGCTACACATCGCTCCAGGTTGGTCAATGTTGATAGTGTCATTATCAATGATAACGCCACTCATTGTATCAGGTTGGTCAAGCACAGTAACATTCAAATCTACTGACAAACTACTTACTTCCTCTGTCTCTTCCGAGCATAGAGGTGTTGGGCCATTATTCCGGGACATTCGTGACTCTTTGCCTGTCTCGAACTGTTCTGTTCGAGGCGCGGGAGGTGCAGTTCCAAGGCTCGGGGGTGTCTGTTGGGACCACGCATAGTTACATGAGTATAGGTCCTCATCCTTCAATTTCTTTTGAAGTCCACCCACCGATTGACCTTGGTTTTCACCCATCTGGTTCGATCTGAACCGTTGTGGGTCTCTTAGAGAGTGAACACCTACCTTTTGTGGTTCGTTGCTTGTCTCAGATTTTTCAATCTGAGGTGCTTCAGGGGCGGGGCTCCCTTTAAACCATTTTGAGTCACTGTTCCAACTGGTACCAACATTTCGGTGTATGTCAGTTTGAAAATCTTGTTCATTCTTGCTAGTATTATCCAACTCTTTTAACAACCGACGCGTGTTCTCCACCACTTCTGAGGTCAGAAGGCCTTTGAGACGATAGTGTTCATTCTCGCTAGTATCATCCCACTCTTTTACCAACCGACGCATGTTCTCTGCCTCTTCTGGGGTCAGAGGACCTCTGAGACGACGGTGTTTATTCTCGCTGTCTATAGGAGAGTGAACCTCGCCTACTTTTAGCGACTGTGATACGACCTTTTGACCTGGGCACACCTCAGAGGGTGTTTTGTTTTGCATGTGAGCCTCAACAGCAGTTACAGCGCACTGTTTCATCACTGATTGTTTAAACTGATGTTGTAGCTCAAGGCCTTTTTTGAGACGTTTTTCTTTTTGTCGTTTGCTATTGATGTCACTAACTGTGTGCTCTGAGTTATCCATGTGCTCTGAGTTATCAAAGACAAGGTCACTCAATGTACCAGTTCGGTCATCCTCTGTATCATTCAAGTTTTCAAACAACCAACTTTTGTCCACTATCTCCTCAGAGCTTAGTGGTGCGTTGCCTTTTTTCTGGAACTTCTGTGATTTTTTGCTACTCCCGGACTGTCCAGTCCGCAGTGCAGGGGCAGGAGGAGCTTGTCCTTGAACTGGGGGTTCCTGTTCGGACCCCCTTTTGTGATATGGTATACTTTTGTGACCATCTTTCTTATCTTTAGGACGTGCGCCCCCCCTTTGAAATCGTTTCATGTACTCTGGGTCTTGTCTGAGCCACTCCGGCTCATTGTTCCAGCGGGCATCTTCACTACGTGGTTTGTGAGTTTGAAAAACATGTTTCTTCTCGCCTTTATTAGGAGAGGGAGTTGATGAACTTGTCCCTTCCAGCTCCAGCGAGTGGGATTTGACCTTTTCTTGGTAATGTAGTTCACGCTCTGGTTTTGTTTTTAACCAGATCGGGTCAGGGAGTTGACGAACATCAAAACCATTTATAGCACGCCGTTTTATTTTTAATTGCTCAATCTCACTTTTTAACTCAAGTTGTTCTTGTTGAAAATTTTCTCTTCTGCGAATGTTATCTTGCCTTAACAATTCAAGTATTTCAGTGAGCAGCTGTAAAGCTTCATCACAATCGTTATCTCCCATCTTTTTGTTTTGAATTCGTTTGATCTCACGTTTTAACTTAAGTTTTTCTTGTTGAAAAGTTTCTCTTCTGCGAATGTTACTAAGCCTTAACGATTCAAGCTTTGCTGTGAGCAGCTGTAAAGCTTGATCATAATTGTTATCTCCCATCTTTTAGTTTTGATTTTGTGTGAAAAAAATCAAAAGATTGTTCTCATGTTAGTGTTTGCAAATAAATATTCACTTTTAATGTAGCACTGAGTCAAATAAACTAATCAGCTGAGGTTTACGTGTTTCACTGTGTAATAAGTATTCATAGGTACCTTATATCAGGTTTTTACCCTCAATGAACTTTGTAAAAGTTAAATGCACTCTTGCAGTGTTAACTTTAAAATAGAACTTACGTTCAAACAACAGTTACTAACTAACCCTAACAGCCTGATTTCCGTTTTTCTTACTCAAACGCTTATAAAAGAGGGCTGACTTAAATGCAATGACTTCACTAAAATGTGACAGGATGCTGCTATTTTGCTCCAAGAGAATGTATTTCAGATTCAGTAGAACTGTTTTGAGTTGTCGCAGTTATCTGGATTGAAAAATGTAATTTTGTTTGTTATTTTAAACTTTTTATTTAAAATAAACTGGAGTCATTAATTGTACACAGAAAAACGTTAAAAATGCCATTTTTAACTAAAAGTGTGCAGTTGTGCACACCAATTCTGTTTAAAATTCAGAGATGTGAAGAGCATAATGTGGAAATGCTCTGTTCTCCATCATTTTTTTTTTATTTAATTTGAAAATCAAATAAAAAATGCCTTTTTGAGTGTTATTTTAAATATCTTCAGTATTTAAAATGAGCACAAATTGTGTGTCTGTACCTCTGTTATACTAAAATTTGTATTTAGAATAAACAGGAGTTTTTGTTTGTGTACAGAACAATTTTAAAAGCTGGTAATTCACCATAAAAATGCTGACTTTTTATGATGTTTTTTGTGAACGTGACTGTTCGTCACTCAAAGTGCACCAGGAAATGACGACACAAATAGGCGGGTCGACGCAGCGCGTCACCAGCTCTGCTGTGCTGAGCGAGGCGGAGCTCGCTACACAGATACGTGACGTCAACCAATCAATCACAGTGCCTGTAGTCCTTTTCCCAAGCAACCATGGTGAATGTAGTTCGATTTACCTTCGACCAATGAAGTACCGGAAATGACGACAAAGTGGGTTGGTCGCAACGGCGTGCGTTCCCACTACAGCGAATCAGCGCTCGCTACGAGTGATTGACAGCTCCCAGCTCTCGTTTCATCCAATCACAGCTCATAAACAAACGTGTACTTGGACACGTAGCTCTAACGTTAGCTCGCACAACAGACCACAACTTTATAGACTCTTAAAACAACTCAAACGCTTCAATTTAACTCCCCAAAACTCTGAAACATGCGGCGAACACACCTAGACAGGCCAACTTAGTTACGCTCAGTAACACAGCACTGCAGCTGTTGAACAAACACGGACTCACTCGGAGCGCGTAAAGGTCGGTTCCGGTCCACTTCGTCGTGGAGCAGAAACTTGGGTCTGAACAGAACCACTATCCGACTACGTTCTACAGTAATATGCTTCTATGACCTGCTCTAACATGTAAAATGCCACAACAGCAATCTTGTAGATGTTAAATTAGCTTTCAGGCTTCTGACTCGGCGGTCAAACAAAGCGTTGTACAGGAGTCTGCGTGAACTGGACCGAAACAGGACCAGAACCACCACAGACCACGGCTGACAAAACTTCACCTGAATGCTTCCAACAGCGTCTAACAGAGATGAAACAATAACAATCTCACAGCTTCAAATGATAAAAACATGCAGAATCTGCCTGCTTTGAACACTTCCAGCCAAAATCATTATCCTCAGAGTTTAAAACTTGGATCCTCTTATGCAAACATGACGTTACAGTTCATGACTGAGACCACAGATATCAATAAACTTTCAGAACCACGTACGAAGGCCACCAGATGTAAGAATTATGAGGAGGTCAATATTAATACTGACCTCTTTATCCTTAATTAATCTACTTATTCAGATTGAATAGTAAATTCACGGATTCTGTTCTTTTTCAGTTTACCCAATATTTCTGTGATCTTTATGATGGATAAATAAACAGAGCCATTAAGTGACAAAGACGTTAACTTAGTTTGATATGTCAAAGAGACACTATCATTTATTTAGAATAAATCAACTAAATTAACACCATTACACTTGATTGACATGATTTCACTTTCTTTCAATTTAAAACGTCAGCACACTTAAATTCAACACAACAGACTTCAATATTGGATGTAAACATATTTAGTCTGAGGGCTCTTTAAACTTAAAATAGTTTCCAGCTTAGATTGAGAGGGGAAAGAATAGGAGGAAAGATTTAAGAAGAATTGGGAGGTTAAGAGAGGAAGTTTATCTTGCATTTATGAAACCAGATGACACTCTTCCGTACGCGTCCAGCTAAGATATCATCACACCTCCAGCAAGCAAACAGCTGCTCCTTTACCTTAAGACGTCCGCCTTGGTTCTGGTAAAGAGCTGTGGTCAACTTTAGACTGACAAGTCGTCGGTCCCGCAAGTCCAAGCTGGACTCCACGCGTGTTTACCTTGTCGGTGTCGGTGATACTCGCTTTCATCGGCAAAAGTCGTGGCAGTCGTGGTTTCTTGGCTCAAGATAATTTATTCCAGGAAGGAATAACAAACGCTCGTTCGAGGTGGACTCATAACAGCCTGTTATCAGTCCTTAGCTGAAGACGCAGGTCGTTAGCTCTTGACCAAAACGTACCCAGCTCTTGGGAAAGGTTCACATCTCTTTGAAATTCCCAACAAACTCTGAGGACTCTTGCCGACTCCTGCAGACTCCTGCAGCCTCTAGCAAAAGCTTAGACTAGTACTTAAGGAAGGACCAGTCGAGGAGTTCATTTGTCTTATCAAACCCAAGGTTACAAGCCAGCAGCAGAGGGAAATGTTTAGGAACAGACAGAGAAAGCTGGAGCCTTGTTCATGAAAAACAACTGATTAAACTGTCTTCTTATTTCTAAACAAAACAGTCGGGTCTCTGTGACCCGATATTTCCCTTTAACACAGCAGTGAACACAGTTTAACTCTCACAGAATAACACAGCTTAAAAGCACACATCATGAAAATGACAAAAGTTATTCTTTTGATCACATTAGGATAAAATCAAAGATAGAAATAGTCTCTTTTGGTGACTATATTTATCAGATTATAGCTAAATGAATGATTTTGTAGTAAATGTCTTGCTTTACTGAGTGGTCAGTAAAGGTCATCACTGGACAGTTCAAAAACCTTAATTTGACCCTGGGTAGGTCCACTACAGGTTCCTGCGCATGGATACATGAGATGTAGATGAACGGCGGTTGTGCTGAGGGACAGATGGGCGAATGAAAAAGACGCTGTTGACTGCGTGAAGCAGCAGACAGCGTGCGAGCCGGACCTGACCGGAGTAGCAACGAGCTAACATGCTAACGCTAACAAATTGCGGAGCTAAAATGCTAACGATACGCGGCCTTTTGGATGGAGAAACGGCGCAGTAAGTTATTCACTCTTTTCCCCTTCATTATGTATGGAGTTAACATGCTAACAGTCCTTCTTGTAAATAGTTTGGACCGCGTGGAGCAGCACAAAGCAGAGGTCGGACGTGCAAGGAGCTAACATGCTAAAAAGACGGAGACAGGCTTGACCAGCTAGCTCAAAGTAAGACATTTTATTTTTTGATTTACTGTAATTGTCTCTAAATTGTCTCTAAATGTACTGTATGTGTTTTTTGATATTTATGTAGGGTACTGTGTTAGGATAGGCGAAGTGAACTACATTACAGTACAGTAATGGCTGGGCCTTAGAACACACATTGACACACAGAGCACTTAATGGTTTATTGGCCATATTAAGAAAGCAAGGACACGTATTGCCTGTGGATTGCCATACACTACTACACCACAGTGTAACACCACGGAGCCTAAATGTGGCGGGCAGTACATGTACTATGACCTAGAGAAGGGGATCTGTCGTTATTTACGTCAGCAATGATGTGCAGATTACTGTAAACATTGATGGTGTCCCACTTTTCAAAAGTAGTGGTGTCCAATTCTGGCCAATACTAGTGAAGTGTGGTAATTGGCCAAATAAGATGAGTGCCACAAAAACCAAACAGGCAATGAGGGATAAAATTAACCCTGGGGGTGACTGGATGACATCCCATTAATAAAGATAAAAAGTACTGTACTTCTGGTAAGTTTTGATACATTTAAAATGAAATGTATATCTTAATCCAAATATTGTTGAAATGTGTGCAGAGCAGGATGAGGAGGACCTGGACATGGTGACTAAATCCAAAAGGAGTCGCACTTAAAAAGTAGCTCCGGAGGTTTTTTTAAGCGGTATGTTTGTCATTCTCAAGTGATTTATACATATGTAATCTGCTGACAAAAATTGGGCCTAAAACTTTTTTCACATCAATGTTTGTGAACTTTTTTTGCAGGATTAACATCTTCTGATGAAGAAGAGCGTGTCAGAGGTAATGTAGATTTTTTAATTCCGCTTTCAAAAGTAATGACCTTTTTAGTAAGCCCTTTTATTAAAAATGGGCATGCTTATTTTTCTTTAAATCACCTGTGTAGGTGTCCAGCTGCCAAACTATGCAACGCCTCCACAGAACTACTGAACAAAGCTAGTGAGTACTTACGAGGTCACTTTTTGAGTTTGTTTTTTATTTTTATTTTTTATTGCTCCACCCATCCATTCCTTTAGAGCTGACCAAGAGGGTATCTGTCCGCCCTCTAAAATACCAACACAATTCTGACTGCTCGGATACAGATGAGACTCAGATTCTGACTCAAGCCAAGGTGACATCAATTTTCTTTTGTCTATTTAGAGTTCGGTATCATACAAATATACTGACAGTTCTCTCTTTATCATTGCGTACACAGAAGCCAAAAGCTCTCACTGGGAAGGACCCTGCAGAGGAATTCCTCGCCATGTACAGTGATACTCCGCCTTCAGACCTTCAACATGAGGAAAGTCAGACAGTGATTGAATTAAAGCGGCAGATCCAGGAACTGAAAGACGAGAATGCTAAACTGAGGGAGTTGGTTTTTCAAGGTATCACTTCACTCATTTAACAATTACACAGTCAATAAAATTCAAATAATTTAATCTGTTTTTACAAAACTGAACTTTGTAATAAAGAACAATTTTTTTATCTAATTGGTACAGATCTGCCTGAACTCCTAAAGTCTATGAAGACTGTAATTAATCTAGCTGAACATCCTAAGAGGTACAGTTCAGAACTGAACACACCACAACTGCCACCTCAAAGTTCTCTGCAGTCCAGGCCTGGTCCATCATCTGCAGATTCACTGCCGTCCCTCTCCAGACCTACACCCTCAAGCTCCCCATGTGAGTCGGTCATTCCATCAACAAGGGATACCCTGTCATCTAAGGTGATTGGTTAATAAAGAATGAATAAAAACATTCATCACTATACAGTATCCTAAATGCACCTTTTGCATGTCTCCATTAAACAGGTGGAGATCCATCCTGGGACTGGAGTGACGGTCGAGAAACTGGCTTGGGCCTATGCTACCAATGCAAACTCGGCTACAGTTTTTGTGAGGCATCTGCTCCCAGCAGTCTTTCCTGCGGAGACTCTGCTGGTCAGCAATCTTCGAGGAGGGAAACGAGGCCAAGGAGATGCTCGTCTATCTCTGGACAAAAAAACTGGATGCTATCTACAGTAAGTTTTCAGACTTTTATTGTGTCAGAGTGTGACTACAGTACACATTAACAGTTTGGTGTACTGTGTCTGGTTCATGGAGGCCCAGGTATAGCTCTGCTTTCGGCCGAATGCCACTCCCTTCGCGCGCGTTAAATGGCACAGCTCTGCGTTTTTTCTCACGTTCATTCTCGCGTTTTCGCTACAAATTCTTGAGATAATTTGAGAAGCCACAGCGCAGAAACGTTCGCTGATTGATCATTTGCTGACACGCCTACCGAATTGATTGACAGGTCGGGGGGAGAAAAAAAAAGGTGAGCCGGCTGCTTCAGCGCAGCGGTGTTTTGTGTTTATATCTTATTAAAAAGTTATAAATTAAAAAAAACAGGGAGCGCTGGTCCTGCAGCCCACAGCACACCAGGAAATCTGCAGAACCTCGCGCAGCTACGTAGGACCCGAGTTTCATTCGCTCGTGACTAATTCATTCATTTCCTCATCATTTCAGTCATGGAGTCAGCGGAGGAGGAAGCGATTACTTGACTTTTGGCAAAAAAAACAAAAGAAAAGTCCAGATCAGGGACGAAGAAGAGGAATTTAATACATTTGTGTCACATCCAAAACAGTCCGTCGCCGGGCAGTTTATTGTGCGACAACGCGCCACGCGTACGCAGTCGTAAAATTTGAGCTTTGCACGTTTGTGCCCTGCGGGGCTACGCTTGTGCCTCGCACTCGAACTGCGTCAAGCGCCGTACGGCCGAACGCCGAGCTATACCTGGGCCTTGACTTTATGAAATGGATTTCTTAGTAGATCTAAAAAAGCTAAGTCTGGTACTCTGGACATTCAAAAAATAAAACAAAACAAAGCACAAAAAAAATAGTAGAAACGTTTCGTCTTTCGTCCGAAAGACTTCCTCAGTCTGAGGTGCTGTATTCAGCTCAGTCTTATAAATAGCACCCTCTCACAGTGGATCAACCAGTTGGCTGATCCACTGTGAGAGGGTGCTATTTATAAGACTGAGCTGAACACAGCAACTCAGACTGAGGACGTCTTTCGGACGAAAGACGAAACGTTTCTACATTTTTTATTAAATTTTTTTTGCTTTGTTTTTGTTTTGTTTTTTGAATGTCCAGAGGACCAGACTTAGCTTTTTTAGATTTTTCTACCTGGATTATTGAGCATGCATCAGGGTATTTCTTAGTAGACATATAGAGTGATATAAAATGTTTTAACCCCCACACCTTGATGTAAATAACCTTCTAATGTTGATTTTTCTTGGTTTCTTTCAAATTAACAATTGTACTGATATTCTTTTTCCATGTCCCTTTTGTGTTCATACGTAGGTGCAACTCTTGAGCGGTGGCCTGGGACACAGCCCTCCAGCAGTGGAAGCACGATCAATGGAAAGATCACAGAGCTTCGCGCTAAAAGTAAAAATGTCTAATTGAGATTAAATACATTGTTCTGTGAATTTGTTAGTGTGAAGTGTTGACAGTTTTTAGCTATTTAAAAGGCTTAATTTTTTAATCTCGTTTACCATGTTAGTTACCATGTTACCATTATAAGTTCAAATAAAAATTTGTCAATTTCTAAAGTGACTCGTGTTTATTATGTAAATTTGATGGTAACTGCATGAAACCATAAGAATAGGTAATTTTTTAATGTTATGCAATTCTCATAAGCTGACCTGTCATTTATGCATATAAATGGTTCAATACTCATATACGTTTTTTATAAATACTTTTTGAAAAAATTAAAGACATCAATTTCCTTAAAAAAAGTACTTTCAATACAAAAAACTTATATGTAATTGTATTTCTTCATATATGTAAAGTTTAAGTGTTTTACAAAGTTATTGTATAAAATTAAAAAGAGAAACATATGAAACATATATGTGAAATATAAGTTCCATGTATTCAACATACATAGTTTTTATATTCAACATACATAGTTTTTATATTCAACATACATAGTTTTTATATTCAACATACATAGTTTTTATATTCAACATATATAGTTTTTATATTCAACATATATCGTTTTTATATTCAACATACATAGTTTTTATATTCAACATACATAGTTTTTATATTCAACATACATAGTTTTTATATGATTCTTGTAAAATTCATTTAAATATATTGTATGAAATCTATGCAAAAGGTGCCACTTTCAGGAGTAAATCATATATGCCTTATATGTATCATACAAGCCTTATATGTTGTACAATATACAAAACATACACTTAGGATGATATAAGGTTACTTGTTTTTTATATGGTTTTTATATATCTTTTCCATATGGGAAGCGCGAGTCTAACTCAGCCTTGACAGATGTATGTTTTATTGACTTTTAGAAAATGTCAATACAAACCTGTTTTTGGTATTCCACATCTCCTGCTTTGATTTTAGTCTGATTTCAACAAGTGAAAAATAACTTGTGGCTATTTAGGATTTATTCAACATGAACAAGACCTTAATAAAGCATGAATAGTCTTCACTTTAGAAGGGTTCACAAATACACTTAAGTAACTACTAGCAACTGCCTTAATTAATGATGCATTACAGGATTAATAGATAGTGAATTCATTTTGTCTGATTTCCACAAGTGAAAAATAACTTGTGGCTATTTAGGATTTATTCAACATGAACAAAACCTTAATAAACCATGACTAGTCTTCACTTTAGAAGGGTTCACAAAAAAAGAAACTTGCAGTCATTTAGGATTTATTAAACATTAACAAAACCTTAATAAAGCATGAATAGTATTCACTTTAGAAGGGTTCACAAATACACTTAAGTAACTACTAGTAGCAACTGCCTTAATTAATGATGCATTGCAGGATTTATTCATTTTTTCTGATTTCCACAAGTGAAAAATAACTTGTGGCTATTTAGGATTTATTAAACATTAAAGACCGTGTAAAGTGAATTTCAACATTTTCTTCAATAAACATTATAAATGTCGTAATTGTAATCTTGTAAATGAGTAAAAAGTCTCAAAATTGTAGCTCAATTAATTTTGGAGTTATAGATCAAACTGTGTATAAACACATTTCTCTTTCAGGATTTTTTAGGCGTGGTTTAAATGTGACCGCGTTTCGTCACGCGGTCACAAGCCCCACCCCCTGCAGCTCCAGCCGTTATAAATGCGTTCTTCGGTGGAGCCGTTCACTCGCTACCGACCGTCTCCCTCCAGTACTGGCGTGCTGCTGGAGCGACCACATGCCACCTGCACCTCCGCGCACCTCCGCCCCCCCCCCCCCGCGCGCGCGCGTGTGTGTGGCGATCAGACCCCGCATGCATGTGACCGGGTCGCGCGCGCGTGTGTGTGTGTGTGGCGATCAGACCCCGCATGCGATGTGACCGGGTCGCGCGCGCGCGCGTGTGTGTGTGTGGCGATCAGACCCCGCATGCGATGTGACCGGTTCGGACCGCGAGTCCGCGTGTGTGTGTGTGTGTGTGTGTGTGCGATCAGACCCCGCATGCGATGTGACCGGTTCGGACCGCGAGTCCGCTCATCTTCTAAAATAGCGCTGATTATAACAGCGGAGTTATGTGTCCTCAACTTTAAAAACATAACCAGAGTTGTTAGTGCACTAAAAACAGCGTAACTCTTGGAAAAAGGAGCTGCTGGAAGCCAGAACTCAGATAAAAACAGAGCAGGTGATCTCTGCTTCCCCCGTATGCCTCCCCACACAGCTCAGCTCTGAAGGGGGCTGGACATGGCGCAGTACTGCGCTGAAATCACGCCCACGTGCGACACGCCCCCAGCGTTCTAGAGCAAGTCAAAATCATGTTTTTTCATGATTTTTGAGACTTAATTTTATAAGGAAATCAATGTTTTTAATCAGTCAGATTTATATGGGTGATTAATAACACATATTTATGCCGTGTGACAAAATAAAAACACAAATTTAATTTCACTTTACACTGTCTTTAACAAAACCTTAATAAGGCATGAATAGTCTTCACTTTAGAAGGGTTCACTAATACACTTAAGTAACTACTAGCAACTGCCTTAATTAATGATGCATTGCAGGATTAATAGATAGTGAATTCAAACATTATTTAACAATTAGTACGCATTTAATACATGTGGTGAAAGCACATTAATTTGTGCATTTACAAATATAGATAGCATAGTTAATTCATGAGTTATTAAGCATGAATAAACATTGAGTACGTAGGTTTTGGAACTCATTATTCTTTATGTATAAAGCGTTAATAAGTGTGTTAATTAATAGTGTATTAAGTGTGAATCATCCTTAATTAATGATGTTTTCAATGTTAATTAAGTGTTTATTAATGCTTAAATAAGGCTAAATGATGTGTAGTTATTATAAAGTGTTACCCAACTTTATTGTCAGAACTGCAATATGTATAGGACATACACAGGATTGAAATTGCGTTTCTCTCAGTCCCTTGGTGCAACAGTAACCATTTAAACACTAAAACACTAAAACATTTAATAAACATAAGCATAAAATAGTAAAAGTGTAACACTGTCCTGAGTTTTTGCATAGTAGTATAAAAGTATGAAAATTTACACCAACACTAAAACACTAAACATTTAATGAACATAAGCATAAAATGAAATAATAAAAGTGTAATACTGTCCTGAGTTTTTGCATAGTAGTATAAAAAGTATATCTATAAAATAAACTGAAGGTTCTAGCATTGACATTTGCAAAGAGTGGCAAAGCAGCATATGAGTTAATGTACACAGTATATGTATGAGGTAGTTGATGTTGGTATAGAGGCAAAGTGGCATATGCAGTAAGGCACATAAGGCACATTGGGCATCCTTAAATAAGGCTAGTCAGAGAATACTGTATATGTATCAGCAGTAGTGTAGATATAAAAGTAGTGTAAATGTAAACAGTAGTAATAAATGTAAACAGTAGTAATAAATGTAAACAGTATTAATAAATGTAAACAGTGAATGTAAACAGTAGTATGACTATAGGCAGTAATGTAATACAAACATTAGTGCAAATATGAGAAGTAGTGCAAACTGAATGAGCACATGACCGAGAGTTTAGTGAATAACCCGTTTGATGACACAGAGTCCAGTGTTAAAATCTTTGTGTTGTGTGGTAATGTGTGAGAAAGTTTTTTGTGTTAAGGCAGTTCAAATGGGAGGGGAGGCAGAGCAGGCAGAGTGTTTAGCATCCTGACTGCCTGATGAACAGAGCTGTCTCTCAGTCTGCTGGTTCGAGCCTGGAGACTTCTCAGTCTCCTCCCTGATGGCAACAGGCTGAAGCAGCTGTGTAGTGGGTGTGTGGGATCACCTGCCATGCAGAGGGCTTTCCGAGTGAGGCGGTTGCTGTGTAAGTCCTGCAGTGAGGGGAAGGAGGTGCCGACGATCTTCTCAGCTGCTCTCACGATGCGCTGGAGGCTCTTGCGGCAGGATGCAGTACATGCACCAAACCACACAGTGATGCAGCTGGTCAGGACACTTTCTATGGCACCTCTGTAGAAGGTGCACATGATGGGGGTTGAAGCTCCAGCCCTTTTCAGCTTGCGGAGAAAGTAGAGGCGCTGGTGAGCCTTCTTGGCCAGTGATGCAGTGTTCCTGCTCCAGGACAGGTCCTCTGAGACGTGCACTCCCAGGAACTTGGTGCTGTCTACTCTCTCCACTGCGGTGCTGTTGATGGTCAGAGGGGCATGTTGGGCATCCCTCTTCCTGAAGTCCACAACAATCTCCTTTGTCTTCTCCACGTTGAGAGTGAGATTGTTGTGTCCGCACCACAAGGCCAGGCGGCTCACCTCGTTCCTGTAGTCCGTCTCATCGTTGTTGCTGATGAGACCTACCACTGTTGTGTCGTCCGCAAACTTGATGAAGTGGTTGGAGCTGTACGATGGTGTGCAGTCGTGTGTTAGCAGGGTGAATAGAAGGGGGCTCAGCACACATCCTTGTGGGGCCCCTGTGTTCAATGTGATGGTGCTAGATGTGTTACTCCCGATCCGTACTGTCTGTGGTCTCCCGGTCAGGAAGTCTAGCAGCCAGTTACACATTGAGGTGTTCAGCCCCAGACTGTCCAGTTTAAGGATGAGCTGTTGGGGGATGATGGTGTTGAATGCCGAGCTGAAGTCGATGAACAGCATTCTAACATAAGAGTCCTTCGTGTCCAGATGTGTGAGAGCTGTGTGGAGGGCAGAGGAGATGGCATCGTCGGTTGAGCGATTAGGTCGGTATGCAAATTGGAAGGGATCCAGGGAGGCAGGGAGGACAGATGTGATGCTTTTCATGACTAGCCGTTCAAAGCACTTCATCAGGATGGGGGTGAGTGCTACTGGGCGATAGTCATTGAGGCATGCGGGCGTTGCCTTCTTTGGGACAGGGATGATGGTGGTGGCTTTGAAACAGGTGGGGACGATGGCCTGGCTCAGTGAGATGTTAAAGATGTCCGTGAAGACCGCTGCGAGTTCCCCTGCACAGTCCTTCAGCACACGACCAGGTATGTTGTCAGGACCAGAGGCCTTCCGGGCGTTAATCTTGATGAATGATCGCCTTACGCTGTCTGAGGACAGCGCCAGCACCTGGCCATCAGGAGAGGGGGGAGTTTATGTGCAGGTGTGCTGTTACTTGCCTCAAACCGAGCAAAGAACTCATTCAGTTCATTCAGCGTAGAGGTTGAGCTGTCACAGGTCTGGGGGGATGGTTTGTAGTTTGTGATGGTCTGTATTCCCTGCCACAGACTGCGTGTATCCTTGCTGTCCTTGAAACGGTGAGCTATTTTCCTGGAATACTGCTTCTTGGCCTTTCTGATGCCCCGGGCCAGGTTCTTTCTGGCTGCCCTCAGGCCCACCTGATCTCCCGCTTTGAAGGCAGCATTCCTGGCTTTCAGGAGTCTGTAAACCTCTGCTGTCAGCCATGGCTTCTGATTAGCCCGAACAGTGATGGTCTTGAGGTTGGTTACATCATCAATGCACTTGGTGATGTATGAACATACAGTGTCTGAGTACTCCTGGAGACATGTGTTGTTGTTTGTGGTAGCAGCTTCTTTGAATATATTCCAATCTGTGGTGTCAAAACAGTCCTGGAGTGCCTCTGAAGACCCCTCTGGCCACACTCGTATCTGCTTGCGGACTGGTTTTGTGACTTTCACCAGTGGCCTGTATGCTGGCTTTAGCATAACACAGTTTTGGTCAGAAGCAGTGGTGGGCCTCCGACCGCTAGGTAGCGCTAATGCGCTAATATGCGTATAGCGTAGCTAAATAATCTGTTAGCTTTACAGCGGATTGACTAAGTTTTATAATTCATAAGCGGATTTGTGCTATTTTTTATTTAAAATGCAGTATCGCTAATAACCAATTATCTATCAGTAAAAACGAAATAATGTATTTACGAGTTTGGACGACAGCTAACAGACTATATCCTGTCAGCGCCGGATGTGGTCCGTGACAAAAAAGCGTCCCCCTCAGTCTCTTGGTGTGTGCTCTCTCTATAGCAGTTAGCAGCCAGTGTGTTACTCTGCAGCCTTATTGCTTGTTTTCGAAGAGTCAGACGAAGACTTTTTAACATGGAGGGTGAACTTGTGGATGTTTCTCAGCGGCCTACGCGACGCGTCTGGATTTTTAAAAAAAAGTTCGCCACATTAGCACTCTTCAAAATGGCGTCCGCGACGGCCAAAGAAGCCAGGATTTTACAACAAAACACGGTAAAACAATTATTTCTTTGCTGAGAAAAAATATATTTCATAGCTGACGTTATAGCACAAGTTTTTCTGAGCTTGAGAGTTTCACGAAATGGTCAAATCTGCTGGATTTAAAAAAGTAGTTCACCATTAGGACTCTTCAAAATGGCGTCCGCGACGGCCACAGAAATTAAGAACATAAAATAGCTGACAGGGCAGCAAACTTACATACTCAGGGAATCACAAGGAACTCAGGAGACAGAGGCAACAGGAGACAATGCCAGGACAACGATAAACACAGAGATACAGACTTATTTTTGATTTGATTTGATGTTTATTCATTCATTTTAAAAGAACAATACAAAACAGTTTCATCAGATACAAGAATACAAGTAGGATAAAATGAAAGGAGCAGAAAGAAGATGAAATCTTATTATATCTGCCCCTTATTTCACAGTTTGTTCAACCAATGATAACCTTCAAACTACATCACAAAATGAATAAATCTACTAATTTATCTAACTGTAATACACAAACTACATCACAAAATGAATAACTCTACTTAATTTTTCTAACTGTAATACACAAACTACATCACAAAATGAATAACTCTACTTAATTTTTCTAACTGTAATACACAAACACACTAAGCTACATCATAAGTACAACATAAGTGTAATACACAAACACACTAAGCTACATCATATATAGTTTTTGAGCAAGTCCTTTTTGACCTTTTTCTTAAATGTATACATTGATTTTGCATTTTTAACATCACTCTCCAGAACATTCCACAATCCAACTCCCTGAATTGAGGTAGACCGTCCCTTTAAGCTGGTTCTGAATTGTGGTTTGATGAATATCTGTCCCTTTAAGATTGTAATAACTTTGTCTAAATTTCTTTGGATATTTAAAGGTAATGTGTTATTATGAGCCCTATACATAACTGATAAAATACTATATTCTACCAATTCCTGGAATTTCAATAAATTTAGCTGAAGAAACAAGGTGTTTGATGGGTGACTGAAATGTTTTCTGGTGATTACTCTTACAGCTCTCTTTTGTAAAATAAAAACAGGCTTTGTAATTGTTTTGCACGCTTTTCCCCAAACCTCAATACAATAGATTAAATGTGGAACAATGATTGTGTTATACAACATATACAGAGCTTTATCAATTAAAAAATCCCTGACTTTATATACAGGTACATGAACACACAGCATGACAATCACAAACACCTGGACAACAAAATGGAGGAGATAAGCAAGACAATTAACAGAGAGACCAGGGAGTGTAGGGATGGGGACCCACCACCTGAGAGCAACATGCTTACAACTGTTATCTTGAAGTTCTAGGGTGTAGAGAGCCACAGAAACGGTTATGGTAGGCCGGATTTGGCCCACGGGCCTTGAGTTTGACACATGCGATCTAGTGGTACTAAAAGTAACAAAAGAAGAAAAAAAAAACAGCCAAATATGTCAGCAGTTTAGCTAACAGACTTTGGAATGGGTACATTTTGTCCTTGTGAAACCTGTTGAAGAGAACCAAACTAAATACTCTGAAACTCAAACAACTTACTGTATAACAGTTCATGCACCGCTAGTTGGCAGTGTAGTGCAAATATTGCATAACTTGCTGCTACCAATTGTTGAATTTAATTAGCGGATTAGAATTAGCTTCCCCTAATTTTCATAAGACATTAGTGCTTTTGAAATTGCGGACCTAAATAAATTAATTAGTGCTTTAGAAATAGCGGAACTAATTTTTGGATTAGCGTTGCCCACCACTGGTCAGAAGCACCAATGTGGGGGAGGGGGAGGGCTCTGTAGGCATTTTTCATGGTGGTGTAAACTTGGTCCAGTGTGTTGTTTCCTCTTGTTGCAAAGTTTATGTTTCTGTATGTTTTTGGAAATACACTCTTTAAATCTGCTTGGTTGAAAATCAGGACATTATTACATGCAGTGTCCCCTTAGTGCAGACTGAATTTGGTAAAATGGCCTTCTCCTACTCTACTCCCATTTCCTGGAATATCTGGCAAAAAGATCTGAAGCTCTTGACCTTGACTCTCTAAGTGGCGTTAAACATCTGTTGAACTCCTGGCAAGGACCAATGCAGACATGTTCCTGTTTTTAGTTTTCTACATTCACCTTATAATCTAGCTGGGGATTTTTTGCTACTTTTTTGCCATGTTATTTTACTTTGTAAAGATAAAAAAATCTGAATGCCTCTTTTATGATTGTCTATTGTTGTTGTTGTAGTTGTTCACTGTTGGCATTATGCTTTGTTGAAATCAGGTCTCACTCGTAAATGAGTCCTCAAGCTCAATAAGATTAACCTGCCTAAATAAAAGTTGAATGAACAAAGTAAAAAAAAAATATA
>JBBPBX010018617.1:6034-45390 GCA_038048925.1 Garcialebias charrua | reverse complement strand
ATCTTGATGAATTCATTCATTCAACCTTTACCTGTATTTATACAGGCTAGCCTCGTTGAGCCACGGGGACTCATTTACAAGAGGGACCTGTCTCACTCACACCTAGGGACAATTTAGAGTTACCAATCAGCCTAACATGCATGTTTTTGGACTGTGGGAGGAAACCGGAGCACCCGGAGAAAACCCACGCATGCACGGAGAGAACATGCAAACTCCACCCAGAAAGGCCCCCAGACCGGGATTTGAACCGGGGACCTGCTCGCTGAGAGGCAGCAGCTCTACCAGTTGTGCCACCGTGCTGCCAATGAATGATCGCCTTACGCTGTCTGAGGACAGCTCCAGCACCTGGTCATCGGGAGAGGGGTGGAGTTTTTGTGCAGGTGTGCTGTTACATGCCTCAAACCGAGCAAAGAAGTCATTCAGTTCATTCAGCGTAGAGGTTGTGCTGTCACAGGTCTGGGGGGATGGTTTGTAGTTTGTGATGGTCTGTATTCCCTGCCACAGACTCCGTGTGTCCTTGCTGTCCTTGAAGCGGTGGGCTATTTTCCTGGAATACTGCTTCTTGGCCTTCCTGATGCCCCGGGCCAGGTTGTTTCTGGCTGTCCTCAGGCCCACCTGATCTCCTGCTGTGAAGGCAGCATTCCTGGCTCTCAGGAGTCTGTAAACCTCTGCTGTCAGCCATGGCTTCTGATTTGCCCGAACAGTGATGGTTTTGAGGTTGGTTACATCATCAATGCACTTGGTGATGTATGAACATACAGTGTCTGAGTACTCCTGGAGACATGTGTTGTTGTTTGTGGTAGCAGCTTCTTTGAACATACTCCAATCTGTGGTGTCAAAACAGTCCTGGAGTGCCTCTGAAGACCCCTCTGGCCACACTCGTATCTGCTTGCGAACTGGTTTTGTGACTTTCACCAGTGGCCTGTATGCTGGCTTTAGCATAACACAGATATGATCAGAAGCACCGATGTGGGGGAGGGGGAGGGCCTTGTAAGCTCCTTTCATGGTGGTGTAAACTTGGTCCAGTGTATTTTGCCTCTTGTTGGAAAGTTTATGTTTCTGTATGTTTTTGGAAAAACACTCTTTAAATCTGCTTGGTTGAAATCACCAGCCATGAGGAGAAAAGCATCAGGGTGGGCTGTTTGCTACAGTGCTCATTGATGTGCAGATATAGTTCATTCAGTGCCTCACCTCTAATTTTGCTGCTGGAGCTTGGAGGAATATACAGTATATAGCAACGATCATAACAGCTGTAAATTCCCTTGGTAAATAGAACGGTCTGCATTTAATAGTCATAAACTCCACTAAAGGTGAGCAATGTTTGTACAGCAGCATCCAGACACCATGCGTTGTTGATGTAAACACAGAGCCCCCCTCCGCGTGTCTATACCTCCCTCGATGAGAGCTCGGTCCGCTCTGTAGCATGTTAGCCACTCGAGCTGAATAGCATGGTCCGGAATGTTGTTGTTAAGCCACGTTTCCGTGAATACAAACACACAACAGTCTCTCACAGTCTTTTGTGTCGTTCGTAGAAGGATCCAGTTTGTTGTCCAAGGAGCGTACGTTAGCCAAAACCATGGATGGAATAGCCGGCTTGTGTGGGCTAGCTGCTAGCCTAGCTCCGATACCTCCGCGCTTACCCCGCTTCTGCTTCCTGTCACGCCGCTTGTGGCGCTTCCACTGCGGGCGCGATGAAGGGAGGCTCGGTGCTGGCTTCCAGAGCAGGCCGCAGTCATGTAGCTTCTCCTCGAGCTCGCTGTTTATTCCCAAATGAGCGGTTTTTCCGACATCAAGCAGGAACTCACGGCTATACTTGCGTTCTTGAACACGTAGACATGACGAAGACGTGCCAGCACATTGCGGCATGCAGGACAAAAAAGACGAAAACACAGTGTTGTCGGGAGAGAAAGAAGTTACAGCGTTTGCTCGCGCCGCCATCTTGAAAAAAAAAGTAAGGCTTGTTAGCATGTTAGCTCCATACATTTGGAGCCATAATGAAGGGAAAAAAGAGTTAATAACCTACTGGGAGCTGGTGAAGCCGTTCCTCTGCCTGTTAGCATGTTAGCTCGGTGCCCGTCCAACATCTGAGGCTGTGAAGCCGTTCCTCCGCCTGTTAGCATGTTAGCTCGATGTCTGTCCAACATCTGAGGCTGCGAAGTCGTTCCTCCACCTGTTAGCATGTTAGCTCGGTGTCCGTCCAACATCTGAGGCTGCAAAGCCATTCCTCCG
Organism: Garcialebias charrua; assembly: GCA_038048925.1. Lineage (NCBI taxonomy): Eukaryota > Metazoa > Chordata > Actinopteri > Cyprinodontiformes > Rivulidae > Garcialebias > Garcialebias charrua. The sequence goes on along the minus strand of JBBPBX010018617.1, from coordinate 43,161 downwards.
CCAGTTAGCATGTTAGCTCAGCGTCCGTCCAACATCTGAGGCTGCAAAGCCGTTCCTCCGCCTGTTAACATGTTAACTCGGTGTCTTTCCATTGGACACGGTCCGTCCAAAGCCGGCCTCCTGAGACTTCCACAGAGTTCACCAAGCGTTTCCAGCTCAAGTATCTGAGCACAGCAACCTCTGATTGGACACACGGTCCGTGCAAAGCCAGTTGTCTGTCCAGCTTGATCCAACAAGTTTTGTAGCATCCGAAGCTATCCGGAAACTGCCAGAAACTGCCCGAAACTGCGTAAATCGGCTTCAAAATAATAATAATAATAATAATACTTTATTTATAAAGCCATTTAAAACAACCACAGCTGCAACAAAGTGCTGTACACATAAAATCAAGAACATTTAACCCTCGGATGCATGAATGACCAATACCTACACTCTTCCATGAGTGGGGTCAAATATGACCCCAATTAGAATCAATGGGTTTTTGCAATGAATTTAAATTATGTCTTTAATTTTGGTTAAAGGCAGTTATATTTATTATATTTGGGTCAACAAAAGACTGATTTTACATTTAATATGGTTATTCATAACTTTTTATAACATTTTTTCACACGAAATAACATTAAAAATCTTCAAAAATTATTGCTAGAATGTCCATCTGTCTGAAGGACAAAAAAGAGAATGAACATACAACCAGAACACTGTACACTCACATGTGCCCACACAAACATATTTTCTCTATTCACTGTGGAGGGTGTGGCATGATGGCGCCTGTGTGTGGCTTAGCCGGCTTTACTCCTCTGCGCATTATTTATTCGGCGCTTCTATTTTTAAATTATTTAACTTTTTTCAGTCTGGATAAAAACTTTGTCACTTATGCAACCCGTGTTTATGACCGGGATGCATTATTGGCGATTAACAAGTCGTGGATGAGCTGTCGTGACAGCTGGAGCAGTTTCTCAGGGAGTCGTCCACCTCCGTTTGTCTGCTGCTCACCTGAGTGTCCCCTGCAAAGTTACAGACGTAAAAAGCGGAAAAGAGGATCTAGAGCTGGTATCCAGGTTCGCTTCAGACTGGACCGAAGACATTTTACTGGGAAGCGCGGAGCTCCTCGCTGTCTACAAACTGTTTCACTAAACTGGGAGATTGACACGTCACCTGAAGCCGGGCCAGCGCGGACCTCTACCTGCCTGTCTTCCGGATGTTTTTCAACCTGCCTGGATGGGTATCATCGTGCTCACCATCACGGATCTCCTCGTCGTAAACGCTCTTCTGATGTGAGCAACTTGATCTACGTGCCGCTGTCATCAGATGTGGGGGCTGCCGAGCTGTCATCGCTACGCATGGCCCTCCTCAACGCGCGCTCCATCAGCAACAAGTCTTTCGTTTTGAATGAATTGATTACGAAGGAGTCCCTGGATTTTATGTTTTTAACTGAAACTTGGCAACGAAGTTTGGATTTCGTTCATCTGCGGGAACTCTGTCCAGGTAACTGTGCCCTTCTTGCCACACCCCGTGAGGCGCGTAGAGGTGGTGGTCTTGCGGCCGTGTTCAAGGACTGTTTTTCCTGCAGACTTGTAAATCCAGCCTCGTTCTCCTCATTTGAGCTACAAATAATTAAAGTAGGCTCTTTTAAATTATTTTACTGCATTTTAATTTATAGACCTCCAGGCACAGCTAGTGTATTTTTATCAGAATTCACTGATTTTCTGTCCTCCATTATTAAGCTGGAGAATGTTCTGATTTTGGGTGATTTTAATTTGCACATTGACGATGTCACTTGTAAGGCAGCAGCAGACTTTATATCCATCACTGACTCATTTCACTTTACTCAGCATGTGGGTGACTCCACTCATTTTAGGGGCCACACCCTGGATCTTGTTTTTTCTTTAGGCCTGGATGTGGAAGATGTTCGAGTGGAGGATTCATTTTTAAGTGATCACAAATGTATTTATTTCAATGTGTCGTTCAGTCCTGATCCTGCTCCTTCTGGCCTTTTGATCCAGAAGCGGATCATCACTGAGCACACTCATGAAGCTTTTAATTCCCTGTTTGATTTTGCCTCTTTAGATTGTGACATCATGAATGTGGATTCAGTTGTTTCTTGTTTTAACACTCACTGTAAGGAAATATTGGACACTATAGCACCTTTTAAGCGTAGCACTGTCCAGCGTACAAACTGTCCTTGGACTGATAATGTAATTCTTAGTTTGAGGAGAGCATGTCGGAAAGCTGAACGTCTGTGGAAACGTACTGGACTGGTGGTTCACAGACTACATCTTAAAGACTTGATCTGCTCTTTGAACGAGATGCTTAAGACTGCCAGAGCTCGTTACTTTGCAAATCTCATCAAATCCAAAGGACGGAATCCAAAATTTTTATTTGATACGATTAAGAACATTGTCTCTCCAGCATCTTCGTCTCAACGTGATCTCACATATGCAGATTGCAATCGTTTTTTAAATTATTTCATTGATAAGATTACCAGCATCAGGGCAAATATTTGTCCCTCACCTGCCCTTCCTCTGGTTCCTTTATCGCTGACCACTGACAAGTGGTCTTTTTTTACCCCTGTTTCCACTAAGGACATCTCAGATCTTTTGGGTCATATGACGCTGTCATCGAGCCCCCATGATGTCCTCCCTACGTCTCTTTTTAAAGACATTTTTAGCTGTATTGGCCCCAGTGTCGTACAAATGATAAATTCTTCTCTTCATTCTGGCACTGTCCCACACCACTTTAAAACTGCTGTCGTCTGTCCTTTACTCAAAAAGCCAAACTTGGATTCATCGTTGCCGGAAAACTACAGACCTATCTCTAAACTTCCCCTTCTGTCAAAAATCCTTGAAAAGGTTGTAGCACAACAGCTAAACTGCTTTTTGGAGACTGATGACTTTATGGATTCTTTTCAGTCTGGTTTTCGCAAACTTCACTCCACAGAAACTGCATTATTAAAAGTTTCTAATGATGTGTTGATGGCAGCTGATTCTGGAAACTACACTGTGTTGGTTTTATTGGACTTGTCTTCAGCCTTTGACACAGTGGATCACACTGTTCTGATCAACAGAATGAGAGAGTTTTTTGGTATTTCAGGCACTGTTTTGAATTGGTTTATTTCTTATTTATCCGAAAGGTCTTTTACTGTTTTTATGAACAATGTTCACTCTGATGTTGCGCGGCTGTCTTGTGGGGTACCCCAAGGTTCAGTTTTGGGCCCGATCCTCTTTTTATTGTATTTACGCCCTTTAGGTTTTATTTTGAAACGTTACAGTAATGTATCTTATCACTTGTATGCTGACGACATCCAGCTGTACTGTTCTTTTCGAACTTCTGAGTTCCATAAATTGACTGAACTCAGAAACTGTCTGTTGGATATCAAATCATGGCTGAACGACAATTATCTGCAGTTAAATGCAAATAAAACCGAGACTCTTATCATTGCCCCTGATGATAAAATCCAAATTATCCAACAGCATCTTACGTTTTTAAATCTTTCAGTTAATAAGAACATCAGAAATTTGGGTGTCGTCTTTGATAGTTCTTTATCTTTGGACAGTCATTGTAAATTGTTAGTTCGAAATTGTTTTTATCATCTACGAAACATTTCAAAATTACGATGTATTGTATCACAGAAGGAACTGGAGATGATTGTTCATGCTTTTATTTCGTCTCGGTTAGATTACTGTAACAGTCTTTTAATGGGTCTGAACAAATCTTCTTTAGCTCGACTTCAGTCTGTGCAAAATGCTGCAGCAAGGCTGCTAACTAGAACCAATAGAAGAGCCCATATCACTCCTGTTCTGGCCTCCCTGCATTGGCTCCCCGTGCATTTCAGGAGTCATTTTAAAATTTTGGTTTTAACTTTCAGGGCATTGCATGGTCAGGCTCCCAAATATTTATCGGACCTTTTGAAGCCTCTCCGTCCCACCAGGACTTTGAGATCTTCAAATCAAATGCTACTGATGGTACCAAGAACGTATTTTAAAACACGTGGAGACAGAGCATTCCAAGTGATGGCCCCGAGGCTTTGGAACGCTCTCCCTCTGTCACTGCGCAGCTCAGACTCTATCGACTCTTTTAAAAAAGATCTTAAAACGTATTTATTCAGACTGGCTTTTAATTAATTTTATGTATTTTTTCTCTTTTTATTTTTGCTTGTGAAGCACTTTGTGATGTCAATGTCTGTGAAAGGTGCTATATAAATAAAGTTTACTTACTTACTTACACTGTGTGCAGTGTTGTCACAAACTATTTGCTTTTGGCTGTGACCATTGCACATTGTAATACTGCATTTCCTGCACCAATTGGTGGCTTTGCCATTTTTGTTTCTTGGACACATCTGGCACCTCTTTCTCTTCTGTTGGCCCTCTGTGCCTCTCTCATGTTACTTGTTTGCAACTTTTGTCACTCCACATCTTCCAGTTGCTTCAGTGATGTTGGTTGGTAGATTCAGGGTACCTTGGGTTGTGTAGAAGACTCCCAAAAAGCACACACATTGGTACATTCCAGTTCTTCTCACTTCCTACAAGAATGGTCACTCCAATGAAGGCCATGAGCTCCTGTTTGCTTATATTTTTCCACTCTTTTCCTCTGCTTGTTGAGACTCTTCTTCCCTCCATGTTTGTTCATGTCAACACCTCTTCTAATATACTATCCATCCATTATCTTTTACCCGCTTCTTCCATTTTTGGTCATGGAGGTCACCGGTGCCCATGTCCAGCAATCACTGTGCGAGGGGCGGGGTACACCCTGGACGGGTCGCAAGTCCATCACAGGGACACATAGAGACAAACAACCATTCACTCTCTCACTCACACTTAGAGACAATTCAGAGTTACCAATCAGCCTAACATGCATGTTTTTGGTCTGTGGGAGGAAACCAGAGTACCCGGAGGAAACCCACGCATGCACGGAGAGAACATGCAAACTCCACCCAGAAAGGCCCCCGGACCGGGATTTTAACTAGGAACCTGCTCGCTGAGAGGCAGCAACTCTGCCAGTTGTGCCACCGTGCTGCCCTTCTAATATATAGTACTATCAGTGATAAACAGCTTTCATGCATCTATTGAGAGATGGTGCTAAACCCAGGTGCAGGCCCTGACCGACTTCTCAGTAAATTGTGGCTTGGTGTTTTAGCCTGAGTGGGAGATAACTCTGCCTAGTAAGAGCCCTTGTGGCTCATACTGTTGGACACAATATCCATTCCCTCTTTGGAGGACTCAGAGGACTCCTCAGTGTCTGACTGATCTTGTTCAGCAGAGGCAGGTTGGTTTCCAGACAGCCTGACATGTCCAGGTGGACAATAATCTGTATCCTGTACATTCAAGATGGCAGATCCCGAGTCAGTACCACTGATGGGTTCTTCATCCCATCCGTTCAGGATCATATCTCGAGCAAGGTCTTCGGGTATCGCTGTCCTCCAAATAGCCATGATAGTTTAGATGAGAAAACATAAAACACACAAACATGATACCTGGCTTCAACAAAGGACTATGACAACAATGGACAACAACAACAACAACAACAATAGACAATCACAAAAGAGGCATACATATTTTTTAAATAATATATATACAATATAATATATATAATAATATATAATAGGTTATCCAACAGGTTTGCATTTGTTACAAGGAATTATGAATACAGTGAGTTTCTACACAACAAATCCAGTAATATCAGCTGGCTTACTAAGCTAGTGTAATGTTAGCTAGCTTAAGTACTAACATTATTTTGTAGTTAGCTAAGAGTGTCTACTTTGTTGACCAACAGGATATTCTATCAGTAAAGTCATTGAGTTGGTAATTGAAGATAATACATGTATGCTGCTGTGTCAAACTGACCTCATTGTGGTGAGACTGCAGGTATCAGATGTGTAAATGAGACAGAAAATGTATCTTGACAGTCACCGTTGGTAAGAATCAAAGGTTCCCAAAGCAAACCCTTGAGATTCTATAGGAAATGCTTGGGGTCATTTTTGACCCCACTCATGGAAAACTGGGGTAGTGACACAAAAACTGCAATTTCTGAAAATGTATAAAAACATTTTAAAAAATTCAAATGGCTTGAAGTCACAAACATGTTTTATGAGGAATACCTGGAATATGGAAGAGTAAAAACTTTTAGTTTCAGAGATTTTGAAGAATAACAACCCTCGGGGTCATTTTTGACCCCACTTATGCATCTAAGGGTTAAACACATGAAATAAGATTTTTTAAATTTTAGTTAATTTTTTAAATTTTAATGAGATACATGACGTAACCCCGAAATGTCGTAAGTCATGGCCGTCGTAAGTCGAGGACTAGGTAGTCCTCGACTTACGATGGCCTCGACTTACGACGTTTCCGGGTTACGTACCGCATCTCATTAAAAAATATTTGAAAAATCTTATTTTATGTGTTTAAATGTGTATATTTATATATATATTAGGGCCGGACGATGAGGCCAAAACTCTTTATCACAATATATTTCATAATTTCTGTTCATAACAATATAATTCGATATCGGTATAAACAATATAAAAGCCTCAGAAAAACTGTACAAACTGTACAAATAAATTAATGTTCACCTTTTATTTGTATTTAGCTTTCAACATTTTTTTAAATCACCATCAAATAAACAAAACTCTCAACTTAGCCAATACCAATAGTTTGAACTTTAAACAACAACATAACTTTATCTTTTGATACAGCTGGGGGTGTTGTTTCAAGGACACGTTGGCTCAAACTTTTATTGTGCTTCATCTTCTGACTCTCAGAAGATTCTATCGAGAGGAGCAAGTTCGATGTGTTCCCACCACTAGTTGGAACGACTCCGTCACATTTTGTAGCACACTGAAATCTGCAATTTATCGGATCTTAGAAAGCCGGACCACTTCCACATCGCCGAATTAGTCTTTCCTCTCATATCAGCTTTCTCTCCACTTGTGAAACCATGTTCAGTCACATTCTGATGGTGATAGACACTCATTTTGAAGCGAAAACTTAACGCGCGTTGGAGATTAGCCTAGCCTGCTACCGCTAACCTTTCTGGACTCGAGCTCTGAGTAACACCTACGTCACCACGCACTTACGTAGTTGTGTCGCAGCTTTTTATGTTAGGGTTGAAACTGAAGCAGCTGCTTCAACTTGAACCAAAAAAGAAATGTGTCAGTGAAATGCTGAAATCATATTTAAATATCAACAATGTGCTTAGAACTCATATCACCGTTATAGAATAAAAAATATTTTGTGACATATATTGATATTGAATTATTGTCCAACCCTATAATATATACAGTAGGTATTTTATTATTATTATTTATATATATAATATATAAAAATGCTAACAAAATGCAACAAAAGTCTAAATGGAAGTTTTTACTTGGGTGATAATTATCTCCACTTTATCTTGGTGAGTTACGCAACAATTTTCTCTAAACAAACATCCATCATCCATCAACATCCCGCTTTCTTTACCACCTTTGTCCCCTCCCAGATCGTGGGCAAGGTGTTGCCCATCTCCACTGACGTCACTGAGGCCTGGTTCTTTAACGGAACAGGCCTCTAGTCAATCACAGAAACACATAAGCCGTTTACGCATTGGCCAGCCCTCAATGGCCCGGGGCTCCCCTGGGTGGCTCTGGGCCACCCGCGTTCATTACGCATTTGCCGCAAAGCCGCCTTGAAGTGGGTGGGCAGTTCTCTGGAAGTGGGTGGGGTGCTCTCTTCACGTGGGTGGAGTGTTCGTGTTTTAAGAGAGGAGACTCGGCAAAAAAAAAATTGTTAGCTGGATATATATATATTAGTGTTTCTGCGTTTAATTTTTGTTAATAACTGATCACAAATCAGCTTATGTTACAACGTAAATAACACGAAGCGCACACCCATTTCCGCCTTTCAGCGCGACCTGAATGTCATTAAACAATAACTAATATTGTCTAACTGTTGCGCGCAGCCAGGGTTTTAAAATATAACGAATAATCTCTAACTTTTACGTGCAGCTAAAATGTCAGGAGGAGTGATTCCTATATGGGGAAGTTGGACACCTGAAAATTCAGTCCGTCCGAATAGCTCAACGAGTTAATGCATTGTCGTTTTGACCGGGAGAAGTGGGTTCGCTTCCCGCCTGGGACAAAGTTATTTTACTTTTTTTTTCTTTATTCACATTTTCTTTTAAATAAAAAGGAGTTTGTTTGGTTAACAAACTCCTTTTTATTTACTCCAATAAAAAAATAAAAAAATAAAAAACTTTGTCCCAGGCGGGAAGCGAACCCACTTCTCCCGGTCAAAACGACAATGCATTAACTCGTTGAGCTATTCGGGCAGACTGAATTTTCAGGTGTCCAACTTCCCCATATAGGAATCACTCCTCTTGACATTTTAGCTGCACGTAAAAGTTAGAGATTATTCGTTATATTTTAAAACCCTGGCTGCGCGCAACAGTTAGACAATATTAGTTATTGTTTAATGACATTCAGGTCGCGCTGAAAGGCGGAAATGGGTGTGCGCTTCGTGTTATTTACGTTGTAACATAAGCTGATTTGTGATCAGTTATTAACAAAAATTTAACTCAGAAACACTAATTCAGCTAACAATTGTTTTAGGGGTTTCTCGTTTCTGTAGTTAAATTTGAATGAAATTCAACCCTCGCGCTGAGGTTGTTTGAATGAGTCCCGCCCCTGCTGCAAACAACGAATCAAATGTGAGCAGTACATGACGTGAAACTAGCTCTGTCGGGCTCGGCCCGATAAGAACCACGGTGAAGATGGTTCCAGAACAAGGGTGGATCCCGGGCGGAAAAGGTAAATGCGAAGACGCCGAACCCGGGTTAGAAGCTGGGAGAGCCGGGGAGGGCCGGCCAATGCGTAAACGGCAATAGAGACAAACGAGACAAACAACCATTCACATTCTCACTCACACCTAGAGACAATTTAGAGTTTATCAAAAGAGGATGGATTGCATCAACTTTTCATTTTGCTCAGCAGGTAATTAAACTGAACAGTGATGTCAACGTTTATGATCAAAAGCAGATTTTTATTGTTTATACAATTAGAAAAGAGAAAATAAAATTGCTCACCTGTTAACTGAGACCAGAGGTGTGAAAAAACAAAACAAAAACAAAACAAAAAGCTTGATCATATTAGTAGGAAGAAATATACTTTAATGACAGATTATCGTGGGTTTAATGGGAGTACAGTAGTATCATGCTGACATGAAATTAAGCAACAAAACAAACAATTTGTGGCTCAAGCTACAGCTAGTGTGTATCAGAGTCAGTCAGAGTCAGAGAGTCTTTATTGTCATTTGCACCGCATGTGGTACATGTGATGAAAACGAGATTATGTACACAGGGTCCCAGTTACATCCAACAACAAATGCTAACCTATGTAACCTATGTAACCTATGTTAGTGTATGCTAACCTACTAACATGATGGCAAAAAAGGAAAATAAAATGTTCATACAACGCATGTTTACCTGCTAATGAGTACAGTATTGAGCTACCAGCTTTACAACAGCTGCAAAGGCCCTGAGGAAAAAGGCAAAACTGAAGTCTGCCCAAATGATAACTACTGGTAGTTTCAGAGGAAAAGGGGGACAGTGGTGCAGGATGATGATGCTTCCTCAGCTTGTAGTAAAATATGAACACTGGTCTGATGCTGTAATTGAGAGGATCGGTGTGTTTGTGTAATTCTTGTTTTCTTTCCTGCTCTCTTCAGCGTTTCTCCCTCTTGTAATTAACTCCTGCCTCTGTCACCTGTTGTCCTTCCCCAGGTGTTTGTCACTGTCTGTTCGTTAGCGTCTATATGTAAGTCTGTGTTCCTCATTGTCTGGGCATTGTCTTTTATGGTGTTATGGTTCTGTCTTCCTCTGTGTCATCCCTGTGATTGTGTAAGTTTGCTGCACGTCAGCTGTTGTTTTTTTCTTTATTAAAACATATATTCTACTTTAAATCTTGAGTTCTCCCAGTCCTGCCTGCATTATGGGTTCCACAAAAGTCCAGAACCTACAGGTAAACAGAAATTAAATAGGATAAAAACCAAAAATGTTGTGAAAATATTGTAAAACTATTAAAAAAGCATACCCTGCTGAGCTCGACAACAAAACAGTCTTGTCATCAGTGCTGTAGTCTACGTGATATGCCAGTATACAACGTGTAACCATAAAAAATGCTTTGGAATTTCCACATAACCAATTAAAAGTGCCCAATGATACGTGATGTTCCCTCTATGCTGCACAGTTAGGGTAACTGTGCACATGCCCAAGCAAATATAGTTTTCTCCCACTTCATAATATACTTTTATATTAAACTGTCAGCCTGAGCGCAGCAGTCTACAATCTGTATGCAGCGCAGGAATGCATGCAGACTGGAGAGAGAGCCCCCCTCCCCGTTCGAAACAAACCTGTGTCACATGATTTGTGTAGCAACAACGGAAATTTACAAAGAGGTAAAAAAATTCCACCAATGAAATCACAGGCAAACTTTTATTCCAGCCAATCAGCATCTTCTGGAGTTTCAGCGCTGACATGCGAAGAAGCTAAGTAGCTACTGTACTGTACAAGTAAACTCCTTAGCTTCTAGTGTTTCCAAGCTACTAAATATTTAATCGCATAACGAGGAATAATATTCGGAATTGTGGCTTTATCATAGAAGTTTACGGTCATGCGATGTCAAATAAAGGCAGTAAGTAAGCTAATCCCATGACGTATGCTGGTGAAGATTCTCAGTCATCCAGGACATGATAAATCAAAAAGGCGTTCAATTCAAGATCAAATGGACTTTATTTGTAACAGAAGACGTTTCGCTTCTCATCCGAAAAGCTTTATCAATTCAATGAACAAGACTGTGTGTGCGTGTGGATTTATAACAGGAGTCACGCACCATCATATGTAAATTGCAAGCTGAGGTAACACATACATGTAAATTGACAGATCACACCTTAACAGTAGGGAGTTCCCTTGAAGTCTCTGACAGCAGACACAACAACTGTATGTAAATTGACAAAAAACACCTCACAGCCCAACAACAGAGGTTTCTCAACAAACTTTGCTAGTCTAATTCACAGACAAGACACCTCTGCTCCCATCCGATGTAAAACGTTTGTGAATCAACGTTTGTGAATCAGAATTTTTGGATGAGAAGCGAAACGTCTTCTGTTACAAATAAAGTCCAGTTGATCTTGAATTGAACGCCTTTTTGACTAATCCCATGACTTGCAGCTGTTTTTATCATGCTAAGTGTTAGCATATGCTCATCTGGATGTGACAATATTGATTTTGTACAAAATGCTTAATAATTCAAGTTGTGTTTATTTGTCATACACAAGGTTACCAGTACAATGAAATGCTTAGGATTAGAAGAACCAATTTGACTCGCTAAAAACAAACAAAGAACAAACAAACAATAAATACTAAGCATGCAATAAGGGTACAAAATAAAGTACCAAAAAGTGAAAAAGTAATTATAATATTTACAAGGTCCTAAAGAGAAAATAGTAAACAAGAACATGATAGAATTTTAACAGTGCAAGCAGGATGAATTTGTATGAATAAGTATTTCAAGGCAGCAATATAAGCTAAAACGCATGTGATATATATTGCACATAACATTTCTATCCACAGTATTCCCAGTACAAAAATGTAGACTATACCACTAATGTTTTCACCCAGAAACAGACTTGTTGATTTTATTTTTCCCTCCCTGAGATAAATCACAGAGAGTTTGTCGCTGTAATACGACCCCCACTCCCGCTTCCTGTAGAGCCATCATGTCGAACACATACTGTGTTTTGTTCTGCTGTAGTAACACCTCTCAGTGAGGCGCTCCTCTCTCTCTCATGTTGTGGCTGTAAAAAAATCTTCCAGTGGGTGGTGCTGTTTTGTGCCGGCTGAAATTCAAGCACCCTGATTTTTTTTTTTTTTACACGTCAAGCTGCTTCGCTGAACTTTGGATGGATTTCTTATCATTGAATCAAATATTTAACGAACATTCGCCTCTCCATCCGCTGGTTTCAGTCAATGCACATTTTTGCAGACACCAAAAGCGATGTGAAGAACAGACGGAGAAAAACTGAGAAGTCTGCAGAGACAAATGGGAGACAAAGGGGGTGACACTTAATGTTGCCTCTCATTCATTTTCCTGGTTCAGTGATGCAGCAACGCCCAACGGGTCTTCCTACCAACCAAACTGTATTCTCCCCCATCCCAGAACCACACATACGTAAGTATGTTCCACCAACCATCGTGGTTGGCGTGAGCCGTGACGTCACACTGCAGTTCTTCTTGGGTTCCGCTGGATGACACTGGCAAGTCATTGTGTACACATGATGATGAGCCGTCTTTCCTAATGGCGACTGCTCAGAGTGTACATGTGTGCATGTGTTTGTGTGAGCGCTTGGTTATTAGTTGGATGTGTAGTGATTGGGCGCTGCTGAAGAGTGGGAGTGGGTTTATATGAGGGAGCAGGAGGGTTGATGGAGCTGTAGGAGGCAGGGGTGCGGGCGGTAAAATCGCAAATGAGAGGAAATTGTTTTGAGTCACAGCAGATTTGGTGGAGAGAGATAAGGGGCTGATGACGACGGTCCTGGTGTGATTAGGATTAGGGTGGTGGGGGGAGGTTGGAGAGACTCGAAGGTTGGGGTGATGGAAGGGGGTGAGTGTGTGCATGGGGAAGCTTTTTTTGTGTGGGGAGGGGTGTGTTGGGATTTATCTGTACGCCGGGGCTAGAAAATTCTTCCTGTCTATGAGAGGAGTGTGTACAGGGAACGATGGTGAGAGGAGAGATGTGGTTTAGATAATGGCGGCAGCAGAAAAAAGATAAGGGCAAAAGGTGTCACGCAGAAAGATGGAGTGTTGGAACAAGAACGAGTGAATGAGACAAAAGAAATGAACATTTGATTGAGAACCCATGAAAAAATATGCAGAGAGACGGAGTGCGGGGCGATAGTGGGCAGGCCATGAATGAGAGGAGAGACTCCAAAAAATACCAAAGAGATTTTTGACGTCCACCCCTCCCGTTCAGTGTTTGGGATGTTGTGGCTGGCTTTGGCGGTGGAAGCTTCAGAGGCGTTGGAGGGAACAATGACGCAGAAGGACCCTCCACGTGTGCCCCAGCTGATATGACGATGCCCCCTGAAATGACGGCAATAATAAGGTGGTCCTTGAGGAATGCTAAAACCATTGGCACGCAACACAGTGAACGTCACGGACCCTCACACTGGACACACACAACACTGTAGGAGCGTGTGAGGCTGGTCAGTCAGAGGCAACAGACACAAAGAGGTGGACACATGGAGACAAGGCGAGCAGGAGGGAAAAGGGACAACAGTCGGTGTGTCTCACCTGCACATACTTGACATTCACACGTGTACCCCTTCAAAGTGAAAAAAATTAAGGCGTTCAAAGCTGAGCCCACTGTAAGAGGGTAATCTTGTGTAATTTTCGTTTTATCAGTGCAGACGGGTTGGTCGGTGGGGGTGGGAGAATCAAGCCACTAAGAGTGAGCTGAACCCCACTGAGAGCCATTATTTTTGAAATGTGGTAAACTGAGTGATACGGTGGGAGGTGGGAGGCGGAGGTGTGCTCTGTATAACCTGTTTGTGACAGTATTTTCAGTTTAAATCTAAATGCTGGCGAGCGCTTCACTTAAATCTCAGATGTCGCCAAAGGAACCAACAATTGAAGGATCTCAGGAAAACAAACTGACAGCACAGATGAGAAGTAACTCAGCCATGACTAAAGCAAAGCAGAACTCGCTCTGCGCTCTATTGATGATGGATGAGACATTGAGTTTCTCTGGTGAGTCATATAGAAATGACTTGAAACAGTCATGGTGATGCTTCAAATTGTAGGCTTCTATAAATATGGTTTGATGCTTTTGGGGATCTTCATCAGCTTTGTGAGGAACAGACCACAGAGGTGTGGTGTTCTTCTTCGTCAAAAACAAATGACTGTCACGACGTGCGACTCTCGAGCCTCTCTTGTGATTAGCTTGGACTGTGCCTTAATCAATTCCATGTCTGACCCACTGAAACAGGAGGGACGCAGCGCCGCGGGAACACATTATAATTCCACCCTTGATTTAACAGTGCCGTCCTAATGCAATGGACAAGCCCTCTCAAATGCCACCAGCCCTGATTTGCCTTTTGTGAGTCATCCAGCCTCTAAAACAATGCGACACCGTGCCGCTCACTTCTCGATGTCCTTTCGGTAGCACCCTTGATGAAGATCCACGTTTTTACACAGGAGTGAACTCAGACAGCACCAACAGAAGCTGCACAGAAAGAGTTCAGAAAGGATCTAAAGCAGATTTGAAGCCAACACGTTTTTGAAGACATCCTGTATGATACAGGAAATGTTTCACTCAGCTCATGTAAGAAGTGATCGTGTGCTTTATTGTTTTAAAGGTGAATCAGGAGCTACATGACAAACGCGTGTGCTTTGTTGCCTCCCAGACGGAAGAGGCTCATTGGCTGTGGCAGCTGGTTGACCTTGGGAGAGAAGGCAACCTGTTTCTATCACTTTCACCCCTCCGGAGATTATTTTTTCTCTCTCCTCTTGTCTGTAGGAATGAAGCGAGAAACGTCAATTCTGACATCAGATTCAGAGAAGAAAAGATGCACCTGGCCTCAATGATGGCACATCGAGCTCACGACCTGCCAGCGGCTCACACTCGTGATGTTCAGTTAATGCCCCCCTCATACTCTGACAAGTGGTGAGAACAGCAGTGAAGGACTGTGTGTAGTTTTAAGTATGTAGTTAAAGAAAGTTCCTCTTGTCTTTGTATTATGCAACTGACAAAGGCTATGTTCATGTTAAGGTCATTTTATTTATTCAGAAATTGTTTAAAATAACAAAATGGTAAATGGAGCTTACTTATATACAGTAGCGCTTTCCAACCCCCTTTGAGGGGCCCCAAAGCGCTTCACAGTACCAACCATCCACCCATTCATACACACATTCATACACCGGTAGCGGTAGACTGCCATGCAAGGCGCGGCCTGTCCTACCGGGAGCAACTTGGGGTTAAGTGCCTTGCTCAGGGACACAACGAGGTATGCCGTGACCGGGGATCGAACCCAAGACCTTCTGATCCTGAGCCGGCTGCCCTGCCTCTACACCATCTCGGCCCCTAAAAGGTTATTATTACGTGACGTTAGCTACGAACAGGATGTGACGTCCAGGCGGATGTTCTTCAGCAATCAGCAGTCAAACAATATTGGCACCAGTAATGACTGTTAGATTGAGCCGAGTGATGACTAAGTTTTCATTTTGCTCGGCACGTCGAGAACTGATGAGAAGGATCAAAGAACGGTTGTATTTTTGCGCATGATGATTAGATTTTTTAGGTCTTCATGGTGTTTCACAATGAATGTTACAGCAAGAATTCTCCATCTACTAACGCGAGTGATGATGTGTGTCATCTGTGCGGTGTAGCTTCATACTAACGTGCTGCTTAGATGTTTATGCTAAGTGTGAACTGCACATACTCCTGAAGAGTAATGTTTAAGGTTTAATGTGTGTTCGTAGTTCTCACAGTGGTGAAAGTGGTCCGACAATGGGAGTAAAGATGACTTTGTTCAACGAAATAAAGCCATCAGTTACCAAGAGCTTGCCCTAGGGAGCAACAGTTTATCAAAAGCTCGGATTGGTTCATCAGTTCCATTCAGTGAAACATCCACTAACATAAATGTATTTTATCCTTTAACAATGTTTGGTTTCATCATTGCTTGTAAGACAGCTTCTAAAAGTTTCCTGCAGTCATAGAGGGCCTTTATTATCAAACAGAAACAACATCCATTACTCATTCTATAAATCACATATACAAAGTATCTTATATATATCTAATATCCTAGAATTGCGCCGCTCAGGGTGGCTGCATGTTGGAGTAGCTCTGTAACATTCATTCTGAGATATTTCTTTTGGAAACTTTAATTCCTCTTTTTCTGGTTGTAAAGCACATTTTTTTGGATGATTGTTTCATCTGCTGTCAGATGCTGTGCAGCTGACACTTTTTAACTTTTGGACATTTGTTATGATCTGTAAACCATGACAACAAGGTGGTTTTTACAACCGGCAGCTGCTGATTAACATCTCAAAGCTCCAACAATATGTGACCTACAGCCCCAAATTTCAAATGAGTTGAAAAGGAGGTGCTGTAGATGCATTCCCGTCTACCTCCCAGCTCTGCTTGAGTGCCTGACTGCTGAGATCCTGGAACTGGCAGGAAACGTGGCTCGTGACAGCAGAAGGACCAGGATCGTCCCCGGCACTCACAGTCAGCTCTCTGCAGCGACGAGGAGCTCGACAGGTTGCTGGGAGGAGTGACCATCTTTCTGGGAGGAGTTCTGCCTGGCATTTGGGCAATCTTGCAGCCCGGGGGAACCGAGAGGCCAGCTGAGTCTGTGTGGATGGATTGGATGGNACAACCAGTATTAAGCCATATCGGATTATCTTTGTTAAAATGTATGAAATAAAAAGAGAAGTTAAATGAAAAAGCAAACTGTTCAAGTTCTGACCTGTCCTTGATAGAGGCCGGCGTCTTGAATGGTGCTGTCGGGTTTGTTGAGAGGCTCGAAGGTGTTGCTCATGTACCTGTTCCACATTCTGGTGTCCTTGTCATCAGAGATGCTGAACAGCTTCCTCATTTCGTTCTCTATCGTATCTGCAGCAACATTCAAATTATAAACATTTATATTTAACACAGGTGCACAAGGAGTTCATACACATAGAAGTTTAAAAATACAAGCGACCAAAAGCACTGTTTAATACATGGACATAATCCATCTGTTTTTATCTAAATAAGGCTCCTGTGCTGCACAATAGAACGAAAGTTACGAATGTAACTACGGTTCTATGAATCCTGGATGACCGCTAGAGGGCAGTGCTGAAAAGCACTGAATATTCCCTTTGCGCATGCGCTGTTCGAGTAATTATATAAACGACGTCACACCGGTGTGACCGGATAAGCAATCAAGAGGCTAGATAGCTAAGCGTTATCCGTTAATTCAGTCCTACAGAATCTTCTCGCGTAAAGCAAGGATTGACAGAGAAGCTCTGGCGGTCATCCGGGATTCATAGAACCGTAGTTACATTCGTAACTTTCGTTCCATTTAATCCCTCCTGACTACCAGAGGGCGGTGCTGAAAAGCACTGAATGACTAGTACCAACAATGTCACAAGGAATCCTGAGCACATACCTCACTGAGGAAGCCCAGAGGACTCTTGCAGAAGAACCTGGCCCAGGGGATGAGGGGTAACCACGTTAACTCTGTAGAAGCTGGCGAATGTGCTTGGGGAAGCCCATGATGCAGCAGCACATAGTGCTTCCAGTGAGACCCCTCTCAGGGCAGCCCAAGAAGCGGAAACGCTCCCGGTAGAGTGTGCCTTCACGCCGACTGGTAGGGAATGGTGTCCTGCTGCGTAGGTGTGGCAGATTACATCCACAATTCAGTGGGAAAGGCACACTTGGAAGAGGATAGCCCAGTCTAGGACCCCCGTAACACACAAACAGCTGGTCTGAGTACCGTATAGCGGCAGTAGCTGCAACGCATTTCTCCAGTGCCCTTACTGGGCACAGCAATCCAGACCCCTCGCCAGGCATAGGTTGAAAACGTGCCAGCCTTAACGGTTGGTTACGGTGAGAGTGGGATAAGACCTTTGGTACAAAAGCAATGTTTGGCCACAAGGTAAGAGACAAACATAAGAGAGAAATACAGATTTAAAAAAAATAAAAAAATAAAAAAAAATCTGTATTTCTCTTATGTTTGTCTATTGTTGATTGCTTAAGGAAATTCTACTGTTGCTGTTGTCATCATTCTTTGATTTGTAGCCAGGTCCCTCTTATAAGAGTCCTTGATGCTCAATGAGATTAACCTGACTAAATAAATGTTGAATGAAAAAACACCAGAGCCATCAGGGCCCCACCTGAGACACGAGGAGCTGACTGAAAAAGCGTGCAACTCACCAACCCTCTTTGCTGAGGCCATAGCCAGCAGAAAGGCCGTCTTGCATGAAAGCCACTTCAGGTCTACTTGCGTCAAGAGCTCGAACGGAGGGTGGCACAGAGCTTCGAGAACCAAGGGCAGGTCCCAACTTGGCGCTCGAGTAACTTTCGGCAGGTGCAACCTACGGGCACCACGTAGAAAGAGAGAGACCAGATTATGACTACCCACTGTACGGTCATTGATGCCGGCGTGATTAGCCGATATCGCTGCTACATAGACCTTAAGCGTCGAAGGAGAGCGACCCTTACCAAGGAGAGACTGGAGAAACTCCAGAATGGTGGGTACTGCACAGGAAACTGGATCCTCATTGTGATCAGCACACCATTGTGAAAACAGACGCCACCTGTTTTCGTATTGCTGACGAGTAGAAGGTGCCCTGGCGCCCAAGATGGTGCGTCCGACAGGGCTCGAAACTCCAGTCAGCTGCTGTCCTGGCCCTGCAGCGGCCACACCCACAGCTGAAGACGTTGAGGATTGGGGTGCCATAGCAACCCCCCCAGCTGAGACAGCAAGTCCCTCCTGGTCGGAAGACGCCACGGAACGTCCTGACATAAACTCTGCAGTAGCGGGAACCATGGTCGTGCTGGCCAATATGGGGCCACCAATAGCAGTCTGTGGCCCTCCGCTAGGACTCTGTGAAGGGTTGGCCAAATCAGAGAAAGGGGTGGAAAGGCATAAAGAAGGACCCTTGGCCAAGGGTGAGCCAGCGCGTCCCAGCCCAGCGCACCAGACGCCCCCGTATGGGAGTACCTTGGGGACACTGGGTTGACTTCTCTGTCGAATACAGGTCCACCTCCGCTTGAACAAAACGGTCCCAGATCATCCACAATATGTCGCTGTGGAGGGACCACTCTCCCGGAACAGACCCCTGGAGGAAGAGAAAATCTGCAACCTGATTATGTCACCCTGGTAAGTATGACACCCGCAGGGTGGACAGACAAGTGGAGGCCCATTCCAAGAGCACCATGGACACACCGAGAAGCTGTGCTGACCTGGTGCCCCCTTAGTGGTTGATGTGGTGGACAACAGAGGTGTTGACTGACCGAACGAGGACATGCCCCCCTTCCAGGTGGGGCGGGAAGTTCTTGAGTGCAAAATGCACTGCACGCAGTGCAGCTTTCGTTGTGTTATATGTTAGTACATATAAATGTACTAACATTTATATGCCTGGAGTAGTCCCCTTGGCCCTTAACTGCTTTGTGTTGCCACACAGCGCCACAATCTGTGGAGCTGGCATCTGCCGTGACTACTTCCCTGTGACACACTACCATCCCCATAGGGGCACCCCTGGACAGATAATCTTCGTCTTTCCAAGGAGTCAGGGCATGAAGACATGGCCATGGCACTGCGAGTTTGCGATGCCTGTGTAGCCTGGCATCCAGGCGGAAGTTGTTAAGCCACTTCTGCAAGGGGCGAAGAGACAGCAGGCCTAAGGGTACCACCCGAGTGACTGATACAAGGAAGTAAGTTGAGGAACAGCCTCTGGGTTGTTGCAGAGGGTTCACTGCCTCAATTGCACCCTTGGCCAGGAAGATGGAAAGCTCCTGGTCTAGTGCTCGGGCCTTCACCGGTTTGGTGATTACAGTCATCTTGAACAGATGTGAGATGCGAGGCCGCCGCCGCAACTGTAACCAGTAACCATGGATCACGGTAGCAATCACCCATGCGTCCACGGCGTGAGCAACCCAGACACCGAGCTGCTGGTGGGAGAAATAGCCGACAGCCGGCCCCCTCCACGGTCTCTAGGTGGCCGTGTGTGTGTGTGTAAGGGGGGGGGGTGATGGCAGCCTTAGCCCCTGGTCCGAACCTGCCCAGCAGATCGACTCATCCTCAAAGGTCCTGCTGGGTCTCTGCTGGTCTACACGAGGGCAAGGACCCCGAGGCGGCCGAAATCTGGAGACAGCTGACGGGCGCCTCAGAGGTGGAGGGGGCATTGCCCTGCTAAGGGTCGAAAGCTGCCGCCTTGTATGTCGTGCTTGGACGGTCCGTTCGAGCGCTTCAAAGGCAGCTGGACCGAACAACTCTCCCGGCACCACCGGTAGACCACGGAGGGATCTACGACATGGCTCAGTTAAAGACGCATAACGTCCTGCATGGAGCCATCACCTGATCCACTAACCGCACTCCGAGACGAAGAAAAGGAACCAGTCACTGACTGTTCCTGCTCGTCCCCTAGAAAATGAGAGGCAGAGGCAGCCAAGGATAACACATCTTCCTCTGCAGCCAGCTCAGGCATGAGTGGGGAGGGGAGTCCAGTTGCTTCCATTGGTTCAACACCCAGTTGACGTGCCTGGAAAAATGACTTAATTTCCGCTAATTCTGCAGACAGCCGTTCCACTCTTGTGGAAAGACCCTGATCAGACTTGGCTCGCCTCTTCCCAAGAGGGGCCACAGAGACTGCAGCCTCAGTCCGGCGCTTCAAGCGCCTGGGTGGAGTTTCCTGTCCAGAAGGCGGGAGGTCACTGCTGAGCTCGGGGCAAAACCGGGCCAGTCGAGCCACTCTTACAGAATGAGGCATGAAGCTGCAGTTCATGCAGGGGTTTTCCGACAGGGCCTCCAGCAGATGGTCATGTCCCAGGCAGGCAAAACACAGGTCGTGACTATCATACGCCTGGAGCACGGACTCTCAATCTATGCAGCAGTGAGAACTGTCCATGCTCCCTACTGTAGGTAGCACAGCACAGCAGAAGAGCCGACATCACCAGCTACAAGCAAGACGTAAGACGGACAGGCAACATTTGGGAGAGGGTGCGCCTTCACCAACAGAAATGAATTTGGGAGAGGGTGCGCAAACGCTAGCCTTCACCAATAGAGAACACGTTTGGCGAAAAATTAATTGGGAGAGGGTGCGCGAACGCTAGCCTTCACCAACAGAAGTGAATTTGGGAGAGAGTGCGCGAACGCTAGCCTTCACCAACAGAAGTGAATTTGGGAGAGGGTGCGCGAACGCTAGCCTTCACCAATAGAGAACAAGTTTGGCAAAAAATGAATTGGGAGAGGGTGCGCAAACGCCAGCCTTCACCAGTAGAGAACAAGTTTGGCAAAAAATAAATTGGGAGAGGGTGCAAAGAACGCTAGCCTTCACCAATTAAAACAAGGCCAAAACTCAGACTAGCACCGTTAGTTCAACCCAACCGCTTATGAGGTTGGCGAAAGTGAATTGGGAGAGGGTGCGAGAAACGCTAGCCTTCACCAATTAAAAAAACAAGGCCAAAAGTCAAGACTAGCACCACTAGTTCAACCCAACTGCTTATGAGGTTGGCAAAGTGAATTGCGAGAGGGTGCGAGAAACACTAGCCTTCACCAATTAAAAAACAAGGCCAAAACTCAGACTAACACCACCAGTTCAGCCGAACCACTCATGAGGTAGGCAAAAGTGAATTGGGAGAGGATGCGAGAAACACTAGCCTTCACCAATTAAAAACAAGGCCAAAACTCAGACTAGCACTATTAGTTCAGCACAACAGTCTATGAGGTTGGCGCGTTTATGAGTTTATGGAAGGTGCGCGAATGCTCGCCTTCTTAAAGTACCGTAAACAAGGCTAGAAACACAGCTGGCTACACAATAAACTTCGGTAGAAGTAATACTTACCCACATGTCGATCTCACGTGGAAATTGCCTCTTAAAGCGGACGTAGCCACACCAATGGCAACAAACCGCAGTCAAGGCAAAGTGAAGACTACTCACGTGAACCACACGGTAGCCTCCTCCGAGGGCGGACGGAACCGCAAAATAAGCAAAAGTTACTCACCAGTGTTGAACCACATTAGCAACACTGTGGTTTGGGAGAGGGCGAAGCCACTGTAGCCCAATTAAATACCTCGGTAACTGTCGCGGCCCACGGAGGGTGAACACACTGCTCCGGCCAACAGGCAGTTGGGCCTCCAGCGACGGTGAGAAAAGAAAATCCAAAAGCCTGTAGCCTTGGATCGAACGCGCGCAAGAAGAAAGAAGGACTGAATTAACGGATAACGCTGGGCTATCTAGCCTCTTGATTGCTTATCCGGTCACACCTGTGTGACGTCGTTGATATAATTACTCGAACAGCGCATGCGCAAAGGGAATATTCAGTGCTTTCAGCACCGCCCTCTGGCAGTCAGGAGGGATGAAATAGAACTGCATTATTTTGAAAACAGGCTTACATCATCATGACAAAATAATTTAGTCTAAATGTCTTTAAGTTTGCTTCTAATCTACCATGAACAATGTTTTACCCTCCTTGCCATATTTCCTATTATGTTGCATGAAAACATGCAGTTTGTGTTTTTGTAATCATTGTCAAAGTATATTTTTGACTAAAATTAGAACAAGTGAGAAATATTCAAGCAACACAATAAATACTAAAAAGATCTTCGAACAGCGTTGATATTTAAGAAGTATTCAAAACTAATACTCAAAATAAACGTGCCAATGATAAATCAAAAGAAAGAGGCTGATGGGAACCCTAAAAGTGGATGCTCTACAGCAGAGACTGGCCTGTCCTTGAATACAATCACTTTAGGAATCAAAACTCCTTAAAAATATTGTTCTCTGGTCAAAAGTGACTAAAATTAAAAAATATGGCCATCAAATAAAACATAGAACCCGTCCCACCAAGAATATACATACAGTATAAGCATGGTGGCAGAAACATCATGATATGCTGCCATTTGTCTCTGGCATGATCTTAGAAATTAGTCAATATTAAAAGGAAACAGTGAATCGTGGTACATACAGTCCTTTTTCCTACTGTCAGTCCTTTTTCCTTTTGTCAGTCCTATTTCCTACTGTCAGTCCTTTTTCTTGTGTCTTCCACTTTATTTTCAAAGTTGTAGGCCTGGTTGGTTATCAAATAAAACAAACCTATAAAGAAGTCAACTTGTAATACCAGAAATTTACAGAATAAAAAGTTCAAACCGAATCACAAACACTGGTTTCTGCAGAGAGGCTGGTGGTTACCTATCGTGTCAGCTTTACTGAAGCGCCTGGTGATCGTATTGTCCATGTTGCTGTCTTCACACAGCTTCAGCTCCGTCAGGTACACCTCCACCTTGCAGTGCTTCACGAACATACCCTGCTCCACAACCTGCAACCAATTAAATAAATAAATGACACAGTCTTTGTCTACATCAGTTCCATTTTGGAACCTTTCTGAGCTCCATCTTTCAGTGTAACACCACTTCAAACGAAAACCACGAGCTTGATATGTAATCCAAGACTTTTGATGCAACAAGTTTGAATTAAA
Source organism: Garcialebias charrua (assembly GCA_038048925.1). Taxonomy (NCBI): domain Eukaryota; kingdom Metazoa; phylum Chordata; class Actinopteri; order Cyprinodontiformes; family Rivulidae; genus Garcialebias; species Garcialebias charrua. The sequence continues at coordinate 19,955 of JBBPBX010018617.1, read as the reverse complement.
TGCATGAAATGTGTCTTAAACACATTAACATGTAAAAGTAAAATGTCTCCTGCTGTTTGTTATACCAGGACAAAACAACCAGTAAACAATCAGGTTGCCATCACTGCAATGAAGGACTCCTGAGCTAAAATAACCCAAATAACATAAATAAAAAATATTGCTTGAAAAAAAAAAGGCTCATTAGTCTAGTGGCAGTTTTATACAAACTAAACTAATAAATAAAACTAAACTCTGCTGCCCTGGCTGCTGCTCATCAAGTCTTCTGACAGATTCAGTCATATTTCTTAATATAGCAGCACATTACGGAAACAGCTGAGGGGACCGAGCCTATTTATTTCACTGCTGAGCCCCTCCAGCACACTCGCATACACACACACACACAGCACCGATTTCACAAACACCGACAACTGCAACAGTCATGCACGCACAGCTAAGTTCTCCTCCAGCGCTCCCCGACTCCTCAGAGAAGCTCAGGGCAAAACTGGTGGACCGGACTCCCAACACAGAATTCCTCAAATTAGAGCCCAGGAAAAACCATTTACCACACCCACCCCATTCCTCCTTCCATGCTGATTATGCCTCTCCTCTCAAAAGCTTTTTACGCTGCTACTCCCAGAGGGACCTCAACAGGAATGCCTCCACTTAAACAAAAAAACAAAGGACGCAGCTACGAGCGCTCCACCGGTATTAGCTGCTACAGCCAAAGAAACCAAAGCTCTAAACTATTGACAACAGCACACCCTCATCCTTTTCAACCACCTGTGCACTCCTGCAGCGTAAGATGACAAAATAAATGCAAAAAAAGAAGAAAACTAATAATTAACCTCTTGCAAACTGTGCCTTGTAGACCCCTCCATGTTGCTTCACAGTCAGCCAGAACGTTACCTGAAAATAGAAACCCCTGCCGCCACCCGATACGTGCCACAACATACATGGCAAAAGGGGGAGGGTCAACGGGGAGGAAGAGAAAGGGAGGATGATGGAGGCGACAGGGGAGGACCCTCTTCTAGCTGCCATGATTTGCAAAATTTGAAATGGAGAGCTTAAATGTGAGGGCACGATCCCAACTAGTATCTGTAAAATCACATGATATCAATCTTATATCCACAACTTGAAAACATGACTTTGTTTTCATGCCTGGCCTACATTCAGAATGTAAGAACGATCATTAAAAATCCTGATTCTGTACAAAGCCCATTCATGACCATAGAATACTACACTGTCGACTCGACTTAGTTCCATGTTATTTCAATCAAACCATTAAAGCACAGACCAGCGATTAGTCACAACCCTCACAATGCGTTTTTTTGGTTTTACCTTGCGTGCGATTGGTTCCTGGACTTCTGTCAGCCCATACCAGCTGACAAGCTTATTCCAGCCTTCTGTTGGGACCAGAATGTAGTCGAGCTCATCGATGAGGTGCTCCTTGATGGCCAACACGTCCCCATCTAGGGAGGGGAGGACAAAGAGAAGGAGGGGGTGAGAAACTCACAGGCAGATGTGGAAAAGAAGGCAAATCCATCACTCATAGAGGGGCTGTCTCACACAAAACAAAACACACAAAGACAAAAAAAAGTATGTTGGAGAGCTTTCTGTGAACCCTATACAGCTGTAAACAATATTGTTATTGTGTCTATCTTTTACTCTTTGTTAGTACTTCCAGAAACATGAAACTATGCAGACATGGTGGTAAATTTACAACATTTGCAGTACATTTTACGCCAGTGTTCATTTTGGATTAGTAGTGTTTGAAGTAAAACAACTTCTAATTAGCTTTTAGAATTAAAACCAAAATGTGCCTGAAGTAATGCTGCGGTCCTGATTTTGCAATTAAACCTTTCACATTAATATCACTGCAATTCAGTCAATAAAATATTAAAATTGAACCCCCTGAAGGCAAACAATGAAAACCGGACAGTTGATGGTAGTTTGATTCAAATGTTTAGCAAGGGTAAATAAAACAAACCTAAGCAATAAATAAAACAACAGAGACAAGCCTAAAATAATCTGCTTCTAAAGGTAGTTTTTTGTTTTTTACAATCAGTGATGAGTCTGCAGGTATGGTTCCAACCCCTGAATATGTTCTTTCTCTTCCAGAAAGGCCTCATTTTTAAATCTGTTATCAAGCTGGAATGATGGCAAAATCCACACTGATCAAGAAACATTGCAAGAATTTCATACTTCATTAGATCAGATAAAATCTTATTGATCCCTTGGGAAGATTCCTTCATCTATCCATCCATCCATTATATTTTACCCGCTTCTTCCATTTTGGGTCACGGGGTCGCTGGTGCCCATGTCCAGCAATCACTGTGCGAGGGGTGGTGTACACCCTGGACGGGTCGCAAGTCCATCACAGGGCCACATAGAGACAAACAACCATTCACTCTCTCACTCACACCTACGGACAATTTAGAGTTACCAATCAGTCTAACATACATGTTTTCAGTTTGTGGGAGGAAACCGGAATACCCAGAGGAAACCCACACATGCACAGAGAGAACATGCAAACTCCACCCAGAAAGGCCCACCGGACCGGGATTTGAATCAGCAAATTAAAAGTGAAGATGCAAAGGAACATTTTAAATAACCTAGAAGACCATTAGTTTGTTTTATTATTAGTTTTTAAACTTTAAATATTTACCAATACATTTACCGGTATATGTAATAATTCAGTCTATAATCCACACAAAATAAACAGGATTTCCTAAAAGCAGTCCAGCAGCCAAAAAAGAGGAGGAAGAAGTAGAAACATATGTGATCCTAACCCTGTCCATTTAAATATTTACAATTGTTTAATCTTTGCATTTGAATTATGTAATAAAAAATATACAAATATATTCACGTTACATTTACATTCCCTTACGCACATGCTCACATTCACATAAACTAATAGTAAACATTTATCAAGCAATTAAGTACTTCAATGTTTTATGAACATTAATGTTGTGCTATCAACAAACAAACAAATTCTAGGATGTATTGTGTACTTAGTCCCCCTTTGGGATGACTGTGCGTACATGTTCACGTAGTACCTGGTGCAATGTCAATAAAGATATTCTGATTCTGATAAACCCTTATTACTAGTTAATAAAAACACATATTTCCTATAATATTCTAATGACTTCTAATTACTGAAAAAGTTGGAGCATGATTGACAGTTTTGTGGCAATTAGCTTAAAAAAACTGCAAAAATTATGACAGTTTAATGTGACAACTTCTCACATTGTTCAATCGTAATACAGGATGTCATTCACTGGTTTTAAACCATTTTAACTTTCCTGTTTTTGACCCATTGATGAGTTTGGTATCATTTGGTATCATTTTAAAATTAAATCACATTTTGAAGCTACCTGTCTTCTTGTCCTACCTTTGAGAAGGCCGGAGTTGTCCACCGGTCCTGGGTAGACATTCTGGTCCCCCATCTGATATTTGTCCCAGCTATCATAGCCCACATATTTCTTCCACTGTTTGAACCAGCGACTGTCCACCAAGTACCTGGAGCAAACGAAAGAAAAAGCGATGTTGTCAGCAGTCGATAGTGCTCAACGTGCAGTTATTGGAAACAAACTGGACTCCGACAGACACAAACCGATATAAGTATGGCAGATATGTCGTCACCGAGTAGAGTTCAAGTTGTTACAAGCCCAGCCAGCTGGCTTAGATTTTGACAGATGCTTTTTTTTTTAATATTTCGACTCCACCCAAATAAAATCAACGGGTAAATCCACTAATCAACGGTTGCTAACAGACTAGCTATTAGCTTGCTACTTAGCCAAATGAGAACGTAATCTCGCTGAGCTCATATTATCAAATAAAAAGCCAACTACAGTAGTGATACAGAAATGTTCTGTATAACTAAAGTCTATCGTTTCGAAATGGGTTATTCATTTAGGAATAATAGCAGCCAGCGCTAGCTGAAGCCGACAGGCTCTCGTTAGCTACCTCAGACACTGTCAACACGGCCGGTCGCCTCGGCTTTTCCTAACATTTTGGGCGCTGTCAGCCCCGGCAGAGACAGCCAGCAGCCGCGGAGCATTTGTAAAAATATTTCAGTTCAAGTCTTACCAAGTGTCTCCTTTTCTTAGCTGAGTTTTCAACAATGCCACGACCTCTCCTCTCTGAGTATCGAGATCAGCCGCTCCTCCTTCTGCCATCTTTACTCGAACATTGCATCGTGGGAAAAACGTACGTAAGCACGTAGAGTGACGCTGCGGTAATAGCCAATCAGAAGTTACGCTGCGGGATAGGGCGGAGCGTAACATCCAGCGGCAGCAGTGTTGCCAGATACAGTACATACCGGTTTCATTCGATGATTGACACATGTCAAGCTCAAGACTGGTAAAAATCTGGTCTCCCAAAAGGACAATTTAAATATAAAATATTGTATATCTTCTAAAAAATAAAAAAAAAGAAGATAAATACATCATAGATTAGACTTATATTGGCAGCTGGCTAACTTTGAAGCCAGAAAAGACGGTAATTGTCATTATTGATTCTGATGTGGAAAGAGCAACGATACATCAAGTGAGACAGATCAAACTTTTGTTTGTGAACCTGCAACCAAGAAAAGATATCAGATATCTGACTCGAGTTAACGCAGAGGCGGCTCCAGGGGGGAGCTAGGGGGTGCTATAGCCCCCCCTGGAAAAGTCACAGCACCCCCTTAGCACCCCCAAGAAAATATCAGATTACTGTATTTTCTTTTTCATCTGCGTTAATATTCTTTAACATGTGGTTGTTGTGATATTTTTCTCGCAAAACACAACTAATAAAAAAAAAATCTGTGATTATATCGAGTAAAAAAACAAAACAATCTGATCCACCAGCTGAAGCCCACAAAGATGAGTGATGCTCTCAACACTGACCCAGTAAGGAGCAGAAACTGGTGACATGATGCCTCTTGTTATGCCATTTTTAGCTAATACAACTTGATAAATAATTTCCTGGCTTGCAGTGATAATAAATGACTTATCTGGTCACATTAAATAACTACTTTTAACCAAAATCCAAAATAAACTTTATTAAAATAGCCTCACTGCATCTAAATTCATGCACGTATAAAACTGAAATAATTCCTGCTCAAAGAGTTAATTTTGCCTTAGACAAGAGAATTAAGCCTTGACTGATTTATTATTATTGCTTGTTTATTATTGTTGTTGATTTTTAGTTTGATTATTTTTGTAATAAAACTTAAAAGACAACTTTATTCGGATGATTATTCATTTGTTCTGGTATAGAACTCCCTGTAATAACATATTCACCCTTTACTAATCAGAATCAGTCACTGAAGTACTTTGTAGAATATATTGATTAAGTTGTTGTTGGTCAGTAAACTGACCAGTGGGTGCCAAACTTTAATGAATGAAAAATAAATAAAACAAATGTAGTGGGGCTGAGATGGAAAAGGTGTCATCCTTCTTCCTCCATCTCACCCTTCGTTATGGCTACAAGCTTCTACCCCGAGGTTGTCTCAAGAACCCCTAGTCTGAATTATCACTGTGAAAACAAATCACTGTAATACCATTTGGTTATGTGTTGCTGATCTATTTCATGATGCTGTGTTCACTCGTCCTCATCTGCTCATACAGACTCATGTTCGTGCTGCTGTTGTTTGGCGCATTGTTTCGTACTAGTAGTGCTTTGTGTATTTTTAGTTTAGTGTATTTCTAATTTCATGTCTCGGATCTTCTTTACTGTTTTTCTTTACAATTTGTATTTTTGTTGGATGTTACTGGGACCCTGTCCATAGTTTCGTTCCACCTTATGTACCACATGTGATGTGAATGACACACAGTGACCTTGAGAACTGAAAGAACAAATGGTCCTTCATAGCATCCTCAGTAAAATGCTTAGCCCCCCCTTAGCACCTGCAGAAAAATATCTCTGGAGCCGCCACTGAGTTAACGTACAGTATCAGCTGAAAGTTGCTCTTGACTCTGACAAAGTTTATAAATTTTGGCTCCTTTTGAAAACTGATCGAGTTTGACACACACACACACATACAGTATCATTAGAAAATCCAATCAAACTAGCAAACCCCTAGCCTGGTTAAAACCAGACCCTTGTCCTTCACTTCGCCTAGTGCAAAGCGAAAGTGAAGGACAAGGGTCTGGTTTTAACCAGGCTAGCAAACCCCACCTCCTCTGTTCATGTTGCCAATCACAAACACACCTTGTCTCATCCTGATGCATGCTCAATAATCCATGTAGATAAATCAAGGTTGAAAAAGTTGAGTCGGGTCCTCTGGACGGATTCTTCTTTGTTGAAATGTTAGCGTGTCTTATGTGCAGCACCTCATAGTGGATCAACCAGTTTGCTGATGACAGCACAACTACTGTATTTGTTCACATGCAAGGAGGACCATCAGCCTAACAATTGATTAGAGCCCTGAAGGCCCCACAGAGGGCCGAGTGATGCAATAACAGCTGTAAGAGGGTGAAAGTTGAATACGTAGGCCCCCACGCATTTAACCATTCTCTTCACGAAGATGGCTTCCTTGACTTTTCTCTCAAGCCATCGTTCCTCTCTATCAAAGATTCCTCTCTATCAAAGATGTGTGCATCTTGATCCCTGAACGAGTGACCGCTGGCCTGGAGATGAGTGTAGACTGCAAAGTCCTGGCCTTATGATGTTGATGTGCTGGGCCATCCTTTAGACCAGTGGCTGTTAAGTTTCCCCCATGTAAGACTGATCACAGCCCTGATCCTGACACTACAGCATACTGTATACCCACCAGTAGTACCCGTATTTGTGCCGGGGGACTGGATCTTTGGGATGAACCAGTCTTTGCCGTAATGTATTTTGGGTTTGAAAGCCACGGTACGTTTAGAAAATAAACGTCTCAGTTTCTCTGAAACTCCCACAACAACGAACACTGGTCTGGGTTCACCTGATGGCTGGCTGGAGTCCTGTTTGGGTTTCTTCTCTGCTTTCAGGAAGGCCCAGTCAGGATATCCACATTTGTCTAGAGCCTGTTTTGTGTGTGATTTCTCCTTCTGTCTGGCTCCTGAGTTAGTGGAGACGCTGTCTGCTCTGTGGTACAGAGTCCTGATGACTCCTAACTTTCATTTATTTATTTATTCATTTTATAAAAATAAATTACTTCATATTTCTTCCAACAATTCATTTTTGATCATTTTCTTAAACCCAAACATTGACAGCTTTTTTCACATCACACTCTAAGTCATTCCACAATACAACTCCGTGGACTGAGGTAGACCGTCCCTTTAAACTAGTTCTATATTGTGTCTTTACAAATACATCAGTTCCCTTTAGACTACTAACATTTAGTCTAAAGTTTTGGACTAACCTAACCCAAGGCGAATTGTGTCTGAATATTTAAAGGTAGTGCATTGTTATGAGCTTTATACATCACCATTAAAATATGGTAATCTACTAAATCATGGAACTTCAGTAATTTCAATTGAAAAAATAATATACTAGATGGATGACAGTAATGTTTTCTTGCAATAATCCTTACAGCTCTTTTCTGTAAAATAAAAATAGGTTTTGTAATTGTTTTACACGCTTTCCCCCAAACATCAATACAATAAATTAAATGTGGAACAATGATTGTGTTATACAACAAATACAACACTTTGTCATTTAATAGGTCCTTGACTTTATATAGTACAGCAATGGATTTAGATATTTTCATTTTTACAGAATTTGTGTTGTTTCCAAGTCAGTTTGTCATCAATGACAACAGCCAAGAACTTGACCTCACTCACTCTACAGATCTAACTTGTGCTCCAAAGGGTGATGGGAGTCAAACTGTAAATACTGGTCTGTGTGAGTGGGTTTGCGGTACACCTCAGTTTGCAAATGCCCTCCATCAGAAATTGAGATCTCACAGTCCAAGAAAGCCAACCTGCCATTTTTTACATCTTCTCGTGTGAACTTGATATACATGTATTTATCCACAGAGTTGATGTGATCAGTAAAATGTTGGACTTCCTGAGATTTAATTTTAACCCAGGTAGAGAGAGTACACAAAAACAATGACATGGAGCAAAACAATAAAAACATTTATTCAAACCATACTTACAAGATTAACATTTCTTTATACAGTCGTAAAGTACATTAAAAAAAATGAAGCAACAGTTTATAAACCACGTTAGTGTTGTGTAACCTTTCTGTCATATGTTATTGCTATTCTATATTTTCATTTATTTACATGTCTGCTAGAAAAAAAATATATCTTACAGATACGATTCACATTAGTTATAATTATTTTTGTGTTACAAACAAATATTTTATAAACAAAACAAAACAAATTGATAAGATTTCAAATTTGATTTGGAAGAGTACCGTAATTTATCTGAAAAATGTTTTCATACCTCTAAAGCCTATAAATAATTCAGTACCTGTAATGGCACATTTTTTGTAATTTCCTTCAATAGGCTCAATCTTCTAAGTCCTTTAAAAAAAATGCATTAAAGTACATGATGTTGCGTTCGCTGGTTATCTTCAGTAACCCATGCAGGGTCCATTCAAGTCCTTAATGGAGGGGTTTATAAGCTGGAGTCTTTTTCTGAGACAGGAAAGTAGCTGTTGACAGTTGTCGCGGCGTCTCCATCGGGAGCAAAGATGACCAGCAGCCTCTCCTGCTCCCTCTTGGTTTTGGGTAAATCATCAGATGGCGTGATGAGCAACTGGATCCTCTGTGGCGAAAGACAGAAAAAATAAACGATAACATACGGGTTGCGTTCATGCCTTCACTTGTTTTGAACTCCACAGCAAATCCAGAATTAAAATCTAGAGCTGATCTAGTGCGAAGTGATCGGTCAAAAGGATCCACACACACAGACCTCTTTGAGAGTTCCTTGGGTTGTGCTGATCTTGTAAAGCATCCAAAACGGGATGCAGACCATGGAAGAGAGAGCCAGCAGCCAACCGATGACATAGCCCCACCACGGGTACACATACTCATTGTTGTACTTCAGAGGGGTATATTTTATGAGGGAGAAGGCAAAGGTACCCTGAAACAAAACACTTCAGCTGATAAAAGCACAAAACCACACCAGGACAAAGTGATGCGGTTGAGACTCACAATGCACGTGGCCGGGGTGAAGAACAACCAGCAGTACTTGATGTAGGGGCCCGGGCGGTAGCCGATCATGTCTTCAATGTTGTCGTAAAAGCGATCCGCACCTGCGGTACGCACGAAAACAAGGTGCACCTTACCACGCCGTGCTTAAATCTCACACTCTTCACAGACTCTGTGTCTGATGTGACGCCTGCTTACCGTAAACCCAGGCGATGCAGACCGTCTCAAAGATGGACATGAAGAGGAGACACATGCCACTCGCTGCATAGTAATCGAAGAGCTGGAAGACGTACATGCCACCCTGAAAGACAAAAATAGGAGGCAAAATTAATTTGATACGCATATAATCTGAGAAACTAAATCAAATGTGAGTTCAATTTAATCTGTCACGTAGTGTTTATATGTTACAGCTGAACATTAGGTTGGTGCAGGTAAAGCGTTAAATTCTCTCTACATGTTATTAAAAGTCATATTTATTGTTAAAACAGAATGATTAAATAGAGAAATTGCATTTCCTGCAAAAATGCAGTGTGAGTGCTTATTGCAGGACTTGCTGAAAAACAGCTGAACTTAAAAACACGCTGAAATGTAGCTGAAATGGGAAAACAAGCCTAAATTAGCAGAAAAAAGCAGAAAGAACACATATTTGCTGAATTAGGTTTAAATGAGCAGAAATAAGCACAAAAATTAGGAAATTAGCTAAAAAAAAGCTGAAATTAGCTAATATAGCTGAAAAGTAGCAGAAAAGTAAAAAAGAAGCTTAAACTACCAGAAGGATGTGGAAAGAACTGAAATGAGCTATAAAAAAAAGAAGGTGGAATTAGCTGAAAAAGCTAAAATTAGTACACATAAAAAGAAGCTAAATTGTAGCTGAAAGAGGTGACACTAGCAGAAAAAAAGCTAAAAGGAGCATAACAAGCTGAAATGAGCATAAAGAAATTAATTGGGCTGAAATTTGCGGAAATTAACATGAAAAGCTTGAATTTATCAGAAAAGAGCTGAAATTAGCTTAAAAATGCTAAAAAGCTACCTGAAAGTTAGAACAAACTTAAATTAGCATAAGAAATTAGAAGGAACATGTTTGCCCAGTTAGGTTTAAAGAAGCAGAAATGAGCACAAAAAAGAAAATTATCTAAAAAAGCTGAAATAGCAACATTTACTAAAACAGCTGAAAAGAAGCTAAAACAGCAAAAATAAGTTAAAGTTACCAGAAGGAAGTGGAGAGAGAGCACATTTTTGTTGAATTAGGCTGAAAATGTTTGAAAATATTGCAAAAATATCTGGAATTAGTTGAAAAAGCTAAAATTAGCATAGAACAGCTAAATAGTAGCTGAAATAACTAAAACAAGCAGAAGTAATCTGAAAGGAGCTGAGATTAGCAGGAATCAGCACAAAAGCTTGAATTTATCTGAAAACAGCTGGAATTAGCTAGAAAATGCTAAAAAGTTAGCTGAAAAGGTAGAAATAGCTTAAATTAGCAGAAGAAAGCAGAAGGAACATGTTTGCCAAATTACGCTTAAAGAAGCAGAAATGAGGACAAAGATGTAGAAATCATCTGAAAAAAGCTGAAATTAGCTTAAAAAACAGCTGAAAAGTAGTTAAAAAAGAAGCTTAAACTACCAGAAGGAAAAGTTATTAAATTAGTGCAAAAAATGTGGAATTACCGGTAGACGAAAAAGCTAAAATTTGCATATACTGTAAACAAATAAATAGGTACTGAAATAGCTGAAATAGCTGACACTTGCATTAATATGCTGAAAGGAGTATAACAAGCTGAAATTAGAAAGCAGTTAGAAGAAGCATTCATGTTTCCAACTGTGCGGAGGTAAAACCATGTCAACTGTGTTGGACCATTCTACAGATTATATTTTAGATTACAGATTTGAGCAGAGCAACGCACCCAATCACCAAACACCAGAACCAGCTGGACTCTTTGAGTGACATTTATTCAACAACCGCACAGTTGTGTTCCTGTTTTTCTCCGCACATTTTGGACAGTCTTTAGCGTACTTTGTTCTTTTTTAGCTGTTCATATAATATTAAAACGTTCAGCTCATTCAAGCTGGGCGCTTTTGTTTTTTGTATCTTTGAGACTTTTCAAAATATTAAACTTTATGAGTATCTTATGAAATACCGTTAAATAAACACGATGGGTCAGCGGTGACGCATAATAGATGCAACTTACATGCCAAAGCGACTTTTACGCCTGAAAATACGGTACAGTTAAGGGCTTCAATTCCTTCAAAAATATTATTTTCTTTGACATCTTCTTTAGCGTATGGTACTTGTTTTATTTTTGTCTTCTTATGCTACTTCTAATTTTAATTAGCATTCTGCTTCTTATGGTTTTAGCTACCGTACTTTTCTGCCATGTTTAGCTAGTCTTTTGATACTTTCAATTTTATATCTATAGCTATTCCATTAAAACCTTTAGTTAATGTTTTGCTAGTCTTTTGGTACTTGTAGCAAGCCTTTTGATTATTATAGCTTTAAGCTTGCTTTAAGCTACTTTAGGTGTCTAGCTAGTCTTTTGATACTTTAAGCTAACCTTTTGATTCTTTAATTTAAGAATCATTCAAACTATTCCCTATAGCTTTTACTAACTTTTTCTTACTTTTAGCTAGTTTTGTGTTGCTTTTAGCATCTAGCTAGCCTTTTGACACTCCTGATGAGCATTATATTTTAGTTATTAGTTAACGTCTGTTTTTTAGCCTTTTTTTTTTTAAGTTTTAGCTTCTGTGGTAAATTTTAGCTAAATCATTCAACATCCAACATTCACAAAACATTTTGGTAGAACATGCCACCAGTTATTAGTGTTTATGTGGCCAAAGCTAACGTCACTTGGGAATCTGAATGTGGTTTGTTTATTTATTTATTTAATTTCAATTAAAAAACACAATACAATTTCAAAAAACAAAGAAAATAAAATACCTATAAAATGAAAGGCAGCAAAAGAAGAATAAAATCTTATCATTTCTGCCCCTTTTTAACAAAATCAATTCAAACAATCAATTCAAGCAATACTCACAAATAATAAAACGAACCACAAAACTTATCACAATTATTCATTATAGTTCCTAAATATTAACTAACTTAAATATATCTTATCAGCAATATATTCTTGATCTTTTTCTTAAATACAAATAATGATTTCTCTTTTTTAATATCATTATTCAAACTATTTCATAAACCATTTCACTTCATTAAAGTAGACCTACCCCTTAAACTTGTTCTATACATTGGCTTTATAAAAATATCTGTTCCCTTTAATTTATAACAACTACCGTACTCCTTTTTACAAAATACGCTTGTATGTTCGATGGTAAAATGTGATTTGGAGCCTTGTACATAAGTCATAGAATATTGTAGTCCACCATTTTGTAGTAGTCCAACATATTGTCTGTTTGGGAATGAGGTACAGCATGTTAGATATGAAAACATAACATTTATGGCTGCTAAATGGACAAAATTCCATCTTATTTAGGTTTTAAAAAATGCCTGTATCTTTGTGTGTTGTACCTCCATCAGCATGATGAGGCCCATGAGGAAGGAGAAGAGGACCACGGCTAACAGGAAGAGCTCTCTGCGGTTCTTTCGTCGAAACACGGTGGGATACATGTCCACTATCGCCGTCACGAGGCTCTCCACACATACAAACTGAGGGGGGAGGAAAAGTAAGGCAGGGAGGAGAACAAAACTAACTTTGTCTGAACAGAAACTAAATTAAAAAGCAGTTGAAATTAGTACACAGTCGCCTACCTGACTGTCCAGCCCCAGAAAAACGATCATAATGAAGAAGAGTGCAGCCCACAGGGGAGAGAAGGGCATCATGGACACAGCACGGGGGTAGGCGATGAAGGCCAGGCCCGGGCCTGGAAGCAAGAAAAGCCGAAACTGAAGCACCGACCAAAATCTGAGCCAAGCCATGTTGGTATTCTGGTTCTGTGATCGTCTCACCTGACTCTGCCACCTCCGAGATGGGAACATTCTGCTCATAAGACATGAAGCCCAGGATGGAGAAAATGGCAAACCCGGCCACAAAACTGGTCCCGCTGTTCAGACAGCACAGCGCCAGGCAGTCTCTGCAACGCACAGCCACAAGGTTAGGGTTTACTCAACAATTTCTAACAAGGCCCACGTATCGGCTGAGAGACCTGTAGCAGTTGTTGTTGTATTTGTTGTAGCTGCCCAGAGCCGTCAGAGAGCCCAAACAGATGGCGTAGGAGAAGAAAATCTGGGTGCCGGCGTCCATCCACACCTGACACAAAGCAGACAATCACAACCTCAGCTAGAGAAATGGCATTTCCTGCGAAAATGCAGCATGAATGCTTATTGCTGAAGAATCTAAAAAAAGTTAAGTCTGGTCCTCTGGACATTCAAAAAACAAAACAAAACAAAAAAAAATAAATAATGTATAAACGTTTCGTCTTGCCTCGTTAGGCTGATGTTCCTCCTTAATCATGTGAGCAGCTGGTTTTGGCTGTCAGCAGAAAACCGGTTGATCCACTATGAGAATGTGCTATTTATAAGACTGAGCTGAATACAGCACCTCAGACAGAAGAAGTCTTTCGGAACAAAGAAGAAACGTTTCTACATTTTTTTGTTTGGTTTGGTTTGGTTTTTGAATGTCCAGAGGACCAGACTTAACTTTTTTTTAGATTTTTCTACCTGGATTATTGAGCATGCATCAGGATATTGCTGAAAAAGTTGCTGAAAAACAGCTGAAATTAGCTAAAAACGTGCTGAAATGGAAGAACAAGCCTAAATTAGCAGAAGAAAGCAGAAATAACGCATATTTGCTGAATTACCGGTACATGTAGTTTTAAATACCGGTAAGCTGGAATGAGCACAAAAAATAGGAAATCAGCT